>RJWK010055657.1:0-14666 GCA_004363435.1 Platanista minor
CTGGGACGTACTCCTTGGCATAAGCCCTCCCAGAGTCTGCCTTCTGACTCACGAAAGAGCATGGGTAGGCTCCAGTGTTGGGTCGCCTCAGGCCAAACAACCAACAGGGAGGGAACCCAGCCCCACCCATCAGTAGACAACCGGACTAAAGTTTTACTGAGCTCTCCCCACCACAGCAACAGCCAGCTCTACCCACCAACAGTCCCTCCCATCAGGAAACTTGCAAAACCCTCTTAGATAGCCTCATCCACCAGAGGGCAGAGAGCAGAAGCAAGAAAAACTACAACCCTGAAGCCTCTGGAATAAAAACCACATTTACAGAAAGACAGACAAGACGAAAAGACAGAGAGCTATGTACCAGAAGAAGGAACAAGATAAAACTCCAGAAAAACAACTAAATGAAGTGTAGATAAGTAACCTTCCTGAAAAGAATTCAGAATAATGATAGTGAAGATGATCCAGGACCTTGGAAAAAGAATGGAGGCAAAGATCGAGAGGATGAAAGAAATGTTTAACAAAGACCTAGAAGAATTAAAGAACAAACAAACAGATGTGAACAACACAATAACTGAAATGAAAAATAAACTAGAAAGAACCAAAACCAGAATAACTGAGGCAGAAGATGGATAAGTGACCTGGAAGACAGAATGGTGGAATTCACTGCCACAGAACAGAAGAAAGAAAAAAGAATGAAAAGAAATGAAGACAGCCTAAGAGACCACTGGGACAACATTAATAAACGCAACAACGTTCACATTATAGGGGTCCCAGAAGGAGAAGAGAGAGAAAAAGGACCCAAGAAAATATCTGAAGAGATTATAGTCGAAAACTTCCCTAACATGGGAAAGGAACTAGCCACCCAAGTCCAGGAAGCACAGAGACTCCCAGGCAGGAAAAACCCAAGGAAAAACATGATGAGACACATAGTAAACAAACTGGCAAAAATTAAAGACAAAGAAAAATTACTGAAAACAGCAAGGGAAAAACTACAAATAACATACAAGGGAACTCCCATAAGGTTAACAGCTGATTTCTCAGCAGAAACTCTACCAGCCAGAAGGGAGTGGCATGATATAAAGTGATGAAAGGGAAGAACCTACAACCAAGATTACTCTACCTGGCAAAGAAAGAAAATTACAGAAACATATCACTGATGAATACAGATGCAAAAATCCTCAACAAAATACTAGCAAACAGAACCCAACAACACATTAAAAGGATCATACACCATGATCAAGTGGGATTTATCCCAGGAATGCAAGGATTCTTCAGTATACGCAAGTCAATCCATGTGATCCACCATACTAACAAATTGAAGAAGAAAAAGCATATGATCATCTCAATAGATGCAGAAAAAGCTTTTAACAAAATTCAACACCCATTTATGATAAAAACTCTCCAGAAAGTGGGCATAGAGGGAACTTACCTCAACATAATAAAGGCCATATACAACAAACCCACAGCAAACATTGTTCTCAATGGTGAAAAACTGAAAGCACTTCCTCTAAGATCAGGAACAAGACAAGGATGTCCACTCTAACCAGTGTTATTCAACATAGCTTTGGAAGTCCTAGCCAGGGCAATCAGAGAATAAAAAGAAATAAAAGGAATCCAAATTGGAAAAGAAGTAAAATTGTCACTGTTTGCAGATGACATGATACTATACATAGAGAATCTTAAAGATGCCACCAGAAAACTACTAGAGCTAATCAATGAATCTGGTAAAGTTGCAGGATACAAAATTAATGCACAGAAATCCCTTGCATTCCTATACACTAATGATGAAAGATCTGAAAGAGAAATTTAAGGAAACACTCCCATTTACCACTGCAACAAAAAAGAATAAAATACCTAGGAATAAACCTACCTAGGGAGACAAAAGACTTGTATGCAGAAAACTATAAGACACTGATGAAAGATATTAAAGATCTTATCAACAGATGGAGAGATATACCATGTTCTTGGTGTGGAAGAATCAACATTGTGAAAATGACTATACTACCCAAAACAATCTATAGATTCAATGCAATCCCTATCAAATTACCAATGGCGTTTTTTATGGAACTAGAACAAAAAATTTTTAAATGTGTATGGAGACACAAAAGACCCTGAATAGCCAAAGCAGTCCTGCAGGAAAAAAACGGAGCTAGAGGAATCAGACTCCCTGACTCCAGACTATACTACAAAGCCACAGTAATCAAGACAATATGATACTGGCACAAAAACAGAAATACAGATCAATGGAACAAGGTAGAAAGCCCAAGGCTTCCCTGGTGGCGCAGTGGTTCAGAGTCCGCCTGCCGATGCCAGGGACAAGGGTTCGTGCCCCGGTCCGGGAAGATCCCACATGCCGCAGAGCGGCTGGGCCCGTGAGCCATGGCCGCTGAGCCTGCGTGTCCGGAGTCTGTGCTCCGCAACAGGAGAGGCCACAACAGTGAGAGGCCCGCATACCGAAAAAAAAAAAAAAAAAAAAAAAAAAAAAAAAAGATAGAAAGCCCAGAGATAAACCCACACACCTATTGTCAACTAATCTATGACAAAGGTGGCAAGGATATACAATGGAGAAAAGACAGTCTCTTAAATAAGTGGTGCTGGGAAAACTGGACAGCTACATGTAAAAGAATGAAATTAGAACACTCCCTAACACCATACACAAAAATAAACTCAAAATGGATTAGGGACCAAACTGTAAGACTGGACACTATACAACTCTTAGAGGAAAACATAGGAAGAACACACTTTGACATAAATCACAGCAAGATCTTTTTTTGATCCACCTCCTAGAGTAATGGAAATAAAAACAAAAATAAACAAATGGGATCTAATGAAACTTAAAAGCTTTTGCAAAGCAAAGGTAACTACAAACAAGACAAAAAGGCAACCCTCAGAATGGGAGAAAATATTGGCAAATGAATCTACAAAGGATTAATCTCCAAAATATATAAACAGCTCATGCAGCTCAATATTAAACAACAAACAACCCAATCCAAAAATGGGCAGAACACCTAAACAGACATTTCTCCAAAGAAGACATACACACGGCCAAGAAGCACATGAAAAGCTGCTCAACATCACTAATTATTAGAGAAATGTAAATCAAAACTACAATGAGGTATCACCTCACACCAGTTAGAATGGGCATCATCAGAAGATCTACAAACTACAAATGCTGGAGAGGGTGTGGAGAAAAGGGAACCCTCTTGCACTGTTGGTGGAAATGTAAATTGATACAGCCACTGAGAACAGTATGGAGGTTCCTTAAAAAACTAAAAATACAATTACCATACGACCCAGCAATCCCACTACTGGGCATACACCCAAGAGAAAACCATAATTCAGAAAGAGTCATGTACCACAATATTCATTGCGGCACTATTTACAATAGCCAGGACATGGAAGTAACCTAAATGCCCATCGACAGATGAATGGATAAAGAAGATGTGGTATATATATACAACGGAATATTACTCAGCCATAAAAAGGAACGAAATTGAGTCATTTGTAGAGATGTGGATGGATCTAGAGACTGTCATACAGAGTGAAGTAAGTCAGAAAGAGAAAAACAAATATCATATATTAACACATATATGTGGAACCTAGAAAAATAGTACAGATGAACCAGTTTGCAGGGCAGAAATAGAGACACACATGTAGAGAACAAACATGGACACCAAGGGGGAAAGTGGCGGGGGTGGTGGTGGTGGTGGGATGAACTGGGAGATTGGGACTGACACATATACACTAATATGTATAAAATGGATAACTAGTAAGAACCTGCTCTTTAGAAAAATAAATAAAATAAAATTTAAGAAAAAATCGCTAATATGGTAACCTTTATGGTTTGTATATTTTACCCCAATTTTATTTACAAGGACATACAAACCCTAAAGCAAACACTAAATAAATGATATACTAACCAAGAGTAGAGATAAAACAGATACTAAAAAGTACTGGGTTGGCCAAAAAGTTCGTTCGTTTTTTCCGTAGGATGGCTTCAGTAGGGCTTAGTTGTATTTAAGTTCATTTGAAACAATTTTGTTAGATTGTCTTGTGACAGCTGTCATATCAGCGTGCATTTAAAAAAAACTTATCAAAACTAGTGCATTTTTGTGTAGCCACTTTAAAATTGAAGATGGAAGAAAAAGCAACATTTTCGACATATTATGCTTTCTTATTTCAAGAAATGTGAAAACGCAACTAAAACAAGAAAAAAAGATTTGTGCAGTGTATGGAGATGGTGCTGTGACTGATCAAAAGTGTAAGTGGTTTGCGAAGTTTCATGCTGGAATTTCTTGCTGGATGATGCTCCACAGTCAGGTAGACCAGTTGAGGTTGATAGCTACCAAATGAAGACATTCACTGAGAGAACAATCAACGTTATACCATGCAGGAGATAGCCAACATACTGAAAATATCCAAATCAAGCACTGAAAATCATTTGCACCAGCTTGGTTATGTTAATCGCTCTGATGTTTGGGTTCCACATAAGTTAAGTGAAAAAAACCTTCTTGACTGTATTTCCGCATGCAATTCTCTACTGAAACGTTAACAAAAACGTTCCATTTTGAAACAAATTGTGACAGGCGATGAAAAGTGGATACTGTACAATAATGTGGAACGGAAGAGATCGTGGGGCAAGCAAAATGAACTGCCACCAACCACAACAAAGGCCGGTCTTCACCCGAAGAAGGTGATGTTGTGTATATGGTGGGTCTGGAACAGAGTCCTCTACTATGAGCTCCTTCCAGAAACCAAAAGGTTAAATCTAACAAGTACTGCTCCCAATTAGACCAACTGAAAGCAGCACTAAACGAAAAGCATCCGGAATTAGTCAACAGAAAACGCATAATCTTCCATCACAGTAACACAAGACCGCGTGTTTCTTTGACAACCAAGCAAAAACTGTTACAGCTTGGCTGGCAAGTTCTGATTCATCTGCTGTATTCACCAGACACTGCATCTTTGGATTTCCATTTATTTCGTTCGATCTTTACAAAATTCTCTCAATGGAAAAAATTTCAATTCCCTGGAAGACTGTAAAAGGCACCTGGAACAGTTCTTTGCTCAAAAAGATAAAAAGTTTTGGGAAGATGGAATTATGAAGTTGCCTCAAAAATGGCAGAAGGTGGTGGAACAAAACAGTGAATATGTTGTTCCATAACGTTCTTGGTGAAAATGAAAAATGTCTTTTATTTTCACTTAAAAAACAAAGGAAATTTTTGGCCAACCCATACTTAATAAATCCAATACAAGTCAGGAAAAGACAAAACAAGAATAAAGAAAAGAGAAACAGGGGGAAAACCAACAGTAAGATGGTAGGCATAAATTTAACCATATCAGTAATTACATTAAATGCATATCGTGAAACCAAAAGATTAAATGACAGAATGTTTGACTGTAAGACCGAATTATACATTATCTGCAAAAGATTCAAGAGCAGTTGCCTTGGATTCAAGGAGAAAAGGAATAGTTTGTACCGAAACAATAATGGCAATGTGAGGGGGCCAAAGAAGGCTGAAAATTTAAACAGGCTACTTCTACTCAATGACAGCCAAAATTTATTTTATTTCATTCCTATGAAAACCATATAATGCTGCATGAAGACTACACACTACACTACATGTTCCCTACAGCTTCAATCTAGTTTAAAACTTTGATTTTCAACCTACATTTTTACAGTGAATGCTCTTTTAACAAGCCCCATAACCAACTTGCCAAAATTCATGCTACCCATCCCTGAATAAAACATAATGACTATTACAGAAGGATACACAGAAAAGTCCCAACTAGCAACTCTGTTCCAAGTTGAGGTGAATGCTTGCACAAGTTGTATTTGTTCTCAAACCTGAACACCAGCTGAACTTATTAACTTAACTGAAATACCTTTTAAACCAACAGAATAAATGCAAGAAGAAAGCTGTTTCTAAAAATCAAATTTGTAGTTTCGATTTCCTTAGCTTCTCTCCCAGGAAATGCACACAAAATTCACTCTCTAACTTCATCCCAATCTCTACTCAAAAAAATGCTTCTTTTCAAGGCCTTTCCTGTCCATCAAATGTGAAGGAGCATTCTCTGTATTCTCTACCCCATAAACATATTTCACTTTTCTTCAGAACATTCAGTCTGATATTACATCTTTGTTGTCTTATTTCTACCATTAGATTATAAACTCTATGAAAGCAGGAAATTTGAGTCATTTATTCTGGATCCATAGCAGTTAGAAGAGGGCAAGTCACACAACAGATGCTCAATAAATATTTAAATGATTAAGAAAGACTCCTTCAAGATAATCTGATTAAAAGGAGTTGCACTTTTAAAAATCTGAGCTGCACTCAGATTGCAGCTTTTTTGATAAGCTACCAGTCCAAATAATATCAAGTAAGATAGTTCCTGTGTTCCCCATTCCCCAAATGAATTCTTCCCTGAATTCAAACTCTGTCATAGCCTTATTCCCCACTATTCCCCAATACACATCCTTCTCTACAACCAAACAGGAATACTCCTCTGAACATCCCCTACTGAGTTCAATTTAATCTGCTAAAGATCATACTTAAAAGACAAGAGGGAGTAATAGGCTTTATGCTGGATGAATTTTCATTGTTTAACATGCCTGACACCCCATTATTAAGGAGCCTAGTAAAATTCAAGTCTATTACAGGGTAAAAGAGAAAACATAAGATCAATTTCTGAAGGCTCATGTCACAGATAATCAAACAATTGTTAACGCTGAGAACAACCATAACAACAAAATACCCTAACAACAGTTAAACAGTGCTTTACTGTTGGCTCGAATGATCCCTACTGCTTGGAATGGTCTCTTCTCCCTCTGCCACCTATCAAAATCCTTCATCTATTTTCAAGGTTCAATTAAGGGTCATTACATTTTCTTTTCTTTTTTTTTTTTTAAAGATTAAAAAAATTTTTTTTGATGTGGACCATTTTTAAAGTCTTTACTGAATTTGTTACAATATTGCTTCTGTTTTACGTTTAGGTTTTTTGGCCACGAGGCATGTGGGATCTTAGCTCCCCGACCAGAGATCGAACCCACACCCACTGCATCAGAAGGCGAAGTCTTAACCACTGGACCACCAGGGAAGTCCCTCTTCATAACATTTTCTGATCATTTGCTGCAACTGGATGAGAAGTCTCTCTCTCTCTCTCTCCTTTGATCCCCATAGAATCTTTAATTCAACATCCCTTAAAGTATGTACACAAATAATACACAGAATATAGTATACATATTTTCTTCTCTGTTACAAGTCCTAGAGGGTAAAAACTGTATCTTATTCATCTTTACATCCACTAAAGCACCTTAGAAAATGTGATGCATGTATTTATTGTGTTGTAAGTATTTATTAAACTTTTAAATTTATGTTCTTCCACATTACAAAGGAATTGAACTGACTGAAACTTCATGCTGAAGTTGTATCGTTCCAAAATTTTGAAGTAGGACAACTCTTTGAAGTGGTTAACTCTTTCGGTTAAATAAATCAGCTGAAAGGAATGACTTAGATTCAAATTTTTCCACTCCATTTGAGAATGAGAACATGTCCATTTCCTAATACTCTGCGACAGATTACTTACCTGAGACCATGGTCTGTGATCTGATAACATCCAGACAGACTGAGAAACAGAAGTACACGCCCAGTCTCTTGATCAATTTTTTCACTCCCAGAGTAAATTAAGTCTGTTCCCCTAAGCAATCTAGTCCTTGATGCTTTTCTACACAATGCAGAAGACTCCGGGAGTGCTGACATAGTTCTTAAAGCTGTTCCTGTACAACAAAATGAATGACCACAGTACGCGAAGGCTGGAGAAGCACAATGCTGCTGCCAACAGACACTAGTCCTTAGTCCAACAATATCCTTACTGTAACAACCAGAGGAGGAACAACTAAAGTTGGATGCTGTTTCCATTACACAAAGACTTTCAACATTTCTATGTCTCCATTCTACAGCGTCTTCAATATCAGCCAAATCTTCAGCATCTAACATCCACACATAAGGAGAAGTGAAATTTTCAGAAGAAATAGGTTTAGTCCAGGGGTGTTCATTATCTATTTCTTCTCCGATGCCCTTGTTAGTTATATCATGCAAACAAGCATACTGCTTGGTGGACTGCATGGTAATGTCTTTATTTTTCCAGGTAGTCGAAGTAATTTTGCTCATTGAAGTTTTCAAAAGGCCACTCTGATGAGACGTCAAAATTCCAAGAGCTCTAGAAATCTTCTCTAGAGCCACATCTGTGATTTTTTCACAGCCAGATAGATCAAGATGCCGAAGACTCTGGCAGCAACCAAGCCAAGACCAACTATAATTAAGAGGTAACAAGACTATTAGCGGACATTGTTAAATTCTTCAAAAGCATTTGATTATACGTAAGTAAATGGAAACTACAAGAAAGATTTTAAATCTAATATAATCACTTACTGAATATCTGTTGTTAGACACTACTTTAAATGCTAGGAATATGAAAAGACAGTAAGAGTAATTAGCAACTAAGAGTATTGCTAACCCAAAAGAAGAGTAGGAAAGGAGAAGGGTATGGAAGGGAGAGACTGTTTTTCATCCTGAAAAATAACCAATAGAGGAAAGGCTGTACACACATGAAAGAAAGAAAATAATAATTAGAGGAGAAAGATCCAGAAGAACAAACTCTAGGAATTGGTAGAGAATTAGCCTTAGCCAGAGAAGAATACATTTCTCCCTCTGAAATTGGAAAAGAGGTGCTGATATAAATGCTAGGCTGGGAAACAGCAGGGCAAGGTAGAATAAGAAGGAAAGTAGCAGCATCCAAAGAAATAAAATCTGAGGGTTGCTTGAAGAAAGCGTTAGAATTTTAGAATAACTATGAAGAGGGAGCTTTGCCAAATGGTACTGGGAGCCCAACTGAAAATGAAAACTTCTTTAAAACACAGTACCGGGCTTCCCTGGTGGCGCAGTGGTTGAGAGTCCACCTGCCGATGCAGGGGACACGGGTTCATACCCCGGTCCGGGAAGATCCCACATGCCGCGGAGCGGCTGGGCCTGTGAGCCATGGCTGCTGAGCCTGTGCGTCCGGAGCCTGTGCTCCGCAGTGGGAGAGGCCACAACAGTGAGAGGCCCTCGAACCGCAAAAAAATAAAAAAATAAAAAAATACAGTACCAAGCTACATGGTTACACAGCAAGGCTCAAAAGCCTAGATAGAGTACAAGATTATAAAGGTGACAGGATGATAGATACTTATATATTTGAATCAGCTGGGACCTAAAGACAAGAGCAAAGAATTGGAGGGTGCTATTACCATAACATGACCAAAATCTGATAGTAGAAAGTAATAGTATGATTAAACTGCAATTATGTAAATGAAAAACTACAGAACAATTCTACTGATTCATAGTTAGGAAATCATTAAATTTATATATTCAAAAATAACTAACCTGTCAAATGCAGAATCTGAAATGTCAGTTTGGGTAAGATCCAAATGCTCCAAGTTAGGACAAAGCTCTAAAATCTGCCTAACCTAAGAGGGAAAAAAAAGTCACTGTGAAGATCTGCAGAATTTAGTTAGGTTAGAGACGTAACTTTTAGTAAGTAATATATAACTTTTAGTAAGTAATATATCCAGTGGTTCTCACACTTTTCTGCGTGTAAAAATCACTTCAATTCTGCCTTACAAATATATATTGTGATGAAATCCCAGAAAATCTGTTTTAGTAATTCTAAGATTAGGCCCAGAAAATTTACATTCTTAAGGAATACCCAAGGAGATTCTAATGTAGGATATCACAAGATAGTCTTTTATAAAACCATGATTTAATTTCACCTGCCCATCTAACCATGCCTTACACATTATAAAGAATCATATAAAACTGGACTTGATCACTTAACATCTGTGAAACTAAATAAACTGTTTAACCTCTCGGTCTGTTTCCTTTTCTATAATGTGAAGACAATGATATCTATGTACAAAGATTACTATGAGAACTGAAATGAAAAAAGATGAAAATTAGCAGTGTATGCCTACCCATGGGAAGGTACACTCATGGGTAAACTGTTATTTTTTTTTAATTAAACTCAGGAATAAGCAAACAAAATGTAGATCATTGCTCTTTCTTAATACCCAAACTAGTGCTAATTTATACATACCATTTTGCTGGAAACTGCACAGCTGTATGCTAATACTAAAGTTTTTACAGAAGTACCAACATACGGTAGAACATTATGAATTAAGCCATGGAGTAAGCGTTTTTCCATTTGTGCAATGCTGATGGCAATCGATTCCTCTGCAGACTCTTCTGTAAAATGAATTCAAAAGTCTAAGAACTTGATACACTAATTATGATTAGGCCACTCAAGGAATCACCAAATCATTAAATATGAAATACTTTTTGCTCTCCTTTTAAACTCCCCTATATATGCAAAGCAAATTAAATGGACAAGTTCTCATTCGCCAGGACTTAATATTTAACAGGTCTGACATCAACTAAAAAGAGACAAAAGAAAAAGAAAAAAGGTTTAAATGGGAATGAAAGGAAGAATTTTTTTAACATGCTTCAAGGTTGAAGGTAATTTTCTTCTCAAGCTAATTATCAGAGGGAAGATAAAAATAACTCCAGTTTCAGGCACCGAAAAAATTTTGGAAAAAACTGTGACTACCTGAAGAATAGTATAAGTTCTTCAAGAGAGTATAGGCTATCAAGAGGAAAATGAACCATAATAAAAATAACAAGTGTCATGCATTATTTTACATATATATCAATAAAAGGGACACAGAGCTAGAAGAGATTTGAAACAATTAAGTTAGGCTGGTCATAATGAACCAAGCAAAGTACCTTAGAATTTTTAAGAAATTAAAAATGAGTATGGCTTTTGTTTTCTGCTTAATAACTTCTGTAGAGTTTAGATGTGTATAACAGGATGCACTACTGTAACAAGTAAAAAAAAAAAAAAAAAAAACCCCTACGAACTCCAATTTGATATAAGGAAAAAACACACTACACCAAAAAGAATAAACTAATCATTTTATCACTTTTCTCAGGATCCTACTGCTTTTTTGCTTACCTGAAGACCTAACTCAAATGTCTCCAAACATAAAACAGTTTAACAGGATAAGCTGAGGAAGTCTCATTTAAAACAAAACTGAGTGTAGCTGACGAAAGGAATATAAACAATAATTCTGAATTTTTTACTGTTTCCATGTTTACAGATATTATTCTAAATTCCTCCTTTAGTTAGACATATATGTGAAATACAGGGATAAAAGTGACTTTTAGTGAACCCTATTTATTCTACTACAATTTTATTTCCAAATGATTCTTTTGTTTCTGTCACTCTATCTAAATGTGTACTGTTTACTGTGAAATCCTAAAAAAAAGAAAACTAAACATCCTATGAAGAATAATAACTTCTCTACAAGACTATTAAAGACAGCTAAGCTGAAAAAGCACTAACATAGATGACAGATCCAAAGTTTACTCTTAGATACACTAAACAGCTAAACAGATGTATTACCTGAGAAAGGCTCCATCATTATAATATTAACCTTTCCCTCTCAATATGAAAGAAAACAACAGCTGTCTCTTTGTCTATCTTTAACTGCTGAGATAAACACATTGTTTGATAAAGCCTTTAAAACTCAACACAGGTATTATGAATTGACTTTTTAGAACGGATAAATCAAGCCTTCCCTAAGGTGACATCTGAGTAAAGACCTTAACTCCTCGACGTCTTTGCTCAAATTTCTCAAGGGACCTTAACTACTCAATCTATTGAAAATGGTAACTTCTTTCCTCTCTTCCTGGCACGCTTGCACGCTTTTCCTTTATTTTTCTCCACAGCACTTAACACTATCTAATACAGTACATATTTTGCCTGTGTTTACTGTCTGCCTCCCCCTCCAAATTTTAAGCTAAACAAAGCCAAGGAGTTTTTTTTTTCCATGTTGTTCACTATTAACCTCATGCCCACAAAGTGCCTGCCACAGGATAAGCAAATCACCAAATCTAACTGGAATAGACCTCCTCCTTATATGACACCTTCCAAACATTTAAAACTATACCAAGGTGTTTTGCACCTTCATTTCATAAAAATAAACTTGCTGCTAAAACAATAATCTTTGTATTTATATTCCTTACTTTCCACAAGTTTAGTTCTTTTGCCAGACCAGCTTACTATAAGTGGGCAACTTATAAATAAAAAATTCCTACAGGTTCAGTTTTACGAAGTAGAAGAATATCTTATTAATTTTTTTTTTTACTGTTTTCATCATATTTTAATAATCATTATCTAAAGTAACATCTAAGATAGAATTTGTGTCTTTCTCCTCCATATTCCCAAAAAGCATCCTTCTGCACCTCTATTACAGCATTTTCCAATACGTACCTTGATTAAGAATCATGTATTCTAAATTCTCCCGTTTGTGAGTTCTTTGAAGGTAGGGATAAGTCTTCGTCACCCCTGAATTCTCCCACTGTGCTTAATGAACGGCCACACTAGTTTATATAATCCCTTACCATTTACAAAGAATTTTCATATATATTACTTCTTAATTCTATAACCACCATGTGAGGCAACTGGCATGACTGTGTACAAATTAATAAACAGGTTCAACAGCTTTATGCTCCTTCCTCTGGGCCACAGACGACTCAATATATACTTATGAGCTGATCAAATGAAGTGGCCCTAAAAACACACTGTAAACTGCATAGCACTATAATGAATGCATATTATTTCAATAAGGAAAACAGCCATCACATTTTTCTGATTTTTTTAAAGCGTTTAAATAAATATAAAAACACACGGGAGGTCTTCCCTGGCGGCGCACTGGTTAAGAATCCGCCTGCCAATGCAGGGGACACAGGTTCGGGCCCTGGTCTGGGAAGATCCCACATACTGCGGAGCAAATAAGCCCGTGTGCCACAACTACTTAGCCTGTGCTCTAGAGCCCATGAACCACAACTACTGAGCCCATGCGCCACAACTATTGAAGCCCACGCGCCTAGAGCCCGTGCTCCACAACAAGAGAGGCCACCGCAATGAGATGCCCGCGCACCGCAAGGAGAGTAGCCCCCACTCGCTGCAACTAGAGAAAGCCTGCGGGCAGCAACGAAGACCCAACGCAGCCAAAAGTAAATATAAATAAATAAATAAATAAATAAATAAATAAATAAATAAATAAATAAATAAATCTATTTTTAAAAACATGGGAAACAAGCCTATACACATTTAAAAATTACTTTAAACAGAATTTTAAATACGCTTACTATTCCGTGAAAGTTTAAAAAGTAGTAGGCTTAAAAACACCATTTTTTTAAGAAAACACAAAATACATAAATCCTAGCACCTAAGTACTTGTTAAATGTAACAGTAATTATTAAAGCACCATGTAACAATTTTAATTCCAGACATAGCTTACCAGATTCATCTATATCGGCATCTTCATCCCACTCCTGAAAAGCACGACTTTCATCTTTTCTGTTTTTCACCCATTCCTCATCAGGTTCAGTATCAAGTTCAGCTGCAGGACCACTATACCAGTCACCTACTCAACAAATAAACAAAAGGAACAAAATAAGATTAGATCGGCTACCATTACAAAAAAATAACCTATTTATAACAAAAATGTCTGCACACAAAAAATATGTGAGCCATACACAATGAGCCACCTATTGTTAGAAACAATTGTGGTTTAAAAAATTACATTTAAATAAGCACAGAATTCAATTTCAGACATACCAAAACCTATGAAAAATAATTATCAACAGTCTTAACATGAAACTTCAGAAACCTAACCTTTTTCCCTACTGTGGCTTCACACTGGCTCCAGCAATACCCCCATTAAGACAATTGCTAATAAACAAAAGGAAGCAAGACTTTCTGCTCAGTAGTGAATTAGCAATTCAGAAGTAGGTGGGAACAGAAAAAGGGAAAGATTAAGGTAAAGCTAAACCATAAATTTAAAGATCCTGGAGAATACGCTGTGTTTAAATTACATGATTGTGAAGTGCAAGACAATGCAGAATTAATTTATTGAATTCCTAACATTGCATCTAAGTGAGGGCTCCTCAACCTTAACACCATTGATATTCCAAGCTGGGTAATTCTTTGTTGTGGTGTGTTCCCTGTGCATTGCAGGGTGTTAGCAGTAACCCTGGCCTCTACCCCCTGGATGCCAGTGTAATACTCCAAGATGGGATAAAAATGCATCCACAGGCATTTCAAAACATCCCCTGCAGGGGGTCAAATCAACTGTGATCAAGAATCACAGGAAACAAATACCATAAATAAATTAAATTAAAACCATTTTTATTGGAATTTTTGTTTAAGCATATTAAAAACAGAAAAAAAAAGCAGCATATTTAATATCTGGTTAACTTCACAGAAATCTATTATAGCATTATCATATTTGATCTTTATATCAAACAGTACCTAATTATGTATTACTACCTAATAAGTAATTCTTCATAATCAAAAATACAGCTAATAGGGGGCTTCCCTGGTGGCGCAGTGGTTGAGAGTCCGCCTGCCGATGCAGGGGACACAGGTTCGTGCCTCGGTCTGGGAAGATCCCACATGCCGCGGAGCCATGGCCGCTGAGCCTGCGCGTCCAGAGCCTGGTGCTCCACGACGGGAGAGGCCGCAACAGTGAGAGGACGCCCGCGTACCGCAAAAAAAAAAAAAAAAAA
>RJWK010055658.1:0-14664 GCA_004363435.1 Platanista minor
CCAACACAGTGACTGTGGGGAACGGCGTGGGCTTCTTCCTCCGACCCTACAACTTCTTTGACCAGGACCCCTCCTTCGATTCTGCTGACTCCGTCTACTTCCGGGAGGACCAGGATGCTGGGACCTGTGAGGTCAACCGCCTGGCTTGCCTCCCCCAGGCTGCGGCCTGTGCCCCCCACCTCCCTGCCTTCTCCCACACGGGCTTCTCCCACAACTAGGTGGATGGGGAATGTGGTTGGGACCCCAGTGCCAGGGAGTGTGGGGAGGGGAGGGGATGGGCACTGGGCAGGGCAGCCTATGTCTTCTCCCTCCTCACATCCCAGGGGTCTTCTTTCTCCCATTGTCCTTCCTTCCCTCTCCCTCCCTTCTGGGAGCATCCCGAGTCTGTGATGCCTGACACAGGGGGCTCTCAGTTCTGTTGAACCCAGACCTGCTAAGTTCCTCTTACAGAGAGGAAAGGAATAGCCAGCCAGGAGCTTGGAGTCATGGTTAAACTTTCCAGAAGACTCCTGTTTTTGGTGTCTTTTGTTTTGTTTCCTTTTATTTTTGCTTTCTGGGTTTCCCAAATCTTCTTAGCCATCCCAGGTTTCTCTTGAGACTCCTGAGTCCTCACTTGGGAGGTGAGGATGGGGGCTTTGCTATGAGGATAACCGCCAGGAGGCTCTGGGGCAGGGTTCCTGCCAGGCCCGTGAATCTAGGAATCAAGCTGGAAGGGGCTCTGTGGCCCACGTTTCCACTCATTCCTCCTCCTCTCTTTCTCCCATTTTGCCTAGCCTTCTCCGGTTCCCACCTGTTCTTGTATCCTGGGATTTCCCTCCCAGCCCCGAGGGGATGTTAACTCAGCCCTCATTTCTCACCTCTGGTCTCCTCTCCTGGTTCTAGGCCTGTGGAAGTCTCAAAATGCAAGGGACATCTAGTTTGAGAGGACAATCCCCATCTGTGTCCCTGTGTCTGGGAGCTGCCCCTACCCCCAGTCCTGGAGCAGGAGGTGTTTCCCCACATTTCTTTCTGCCCATTTGTATAGGCCTGCCTTGCATTCTCTGGCAGAGGATGGTCATGGAGACAGCAGCAGCTCAAGTTAGCACTTTAGATGGTTTTGCGGGTGCAGTGGTAATGAGGAGTGGTCATTTTGTGCCAAGTCTGTGCGTGACCAGTGCCCTCTGTGCTCTGCAGTAGCCAATATGGGAGGTTGGGTGGACACCAAGGATGGGAAGCAGGAAGACCAGGGACTCCAGTCATGGGGCCAGGGGTTCAATCGCGTGTGAGCATGCAAATGAGCCAAGGCCTCTGGGGGTGGAGCCTCCCTGGCAGGCTGTCCCTGTGGAGGGGTGGGTGGGAGCAGTCTGGATTGGGGGTCCCTCTACAAATAGCCAGCGATGGGAAGCAGCGGAACTGTCGTCCCTAGAAGACTGATTTAATAAATTCTGATGCAGCCTTACAGAGCAATACTACACAGCTGTAAAACTAATTATATCTCTTTATAGGGAACAAGGAAAGGCCAGAAGTGTGTATAGGGCACTTCCATTTGTGTTTTACAGGGAAGGATCATATAAATACATATTTTCATATCTTATAGATGCATATTTGGAAGACACGGGTAACACTGGTTGCCTCTGTGGAGGGGAACCAGGAAGTTGGGACAGAGGAGGGAGGAGACTTAGTACTATAAGTACTATATACCCTTTTGTACATTTGAATTTTGAACGATGTGACTGTATTACCTATTCATTTATTATTATTCAAATAATAAATGGGCCCAAACAACACCTGACTTCTTTTTTTAAACTGACCTGTCTTTTAGGAAGGGGTTGGGGTCGGGGGGAAGGGTAGGGTGAGTTAAGAGATGGCCCCAGGGACTCAATTTTCTCAAGTATTTGAGACCCAGAGAAATGGGTGTGGCCTCTGGTAACTGCTTTGCCTCCTCTTCCCTGTACATCTCCAAGAAAATGTTAAACCTCAGTCAATGTCTCTTTTGCTCTCTCTCACTCCCTCTCCCTGTCTCTCTCTCGCTCTTAGAAGTGGGGGCAATGAGAAGCACTGGGGAGGGGTGACTTCTGCCTGCTGGAAGCCCAGGCCAGGCTAGGAGATGAAATGCAGGAAACAGATTTCGGACGCTGCTCAGCTTCTGACCAGAGGGAGATCATATCCAGGGAGCACAGACGGCACAGAAGCTGCTGCTACCTTCTGCCCTGCCCCAAGCCCAGGTTCACTTCTGGGTCAGTAGAACAGCGGATGGAGACGAGTCAGTGAGCTGGAGAGAAACTAGGTTCCAAAGAACAGAGAGAAAGACTTCAGTCAGGAGGGAGGGCCAGTGATGGCTGGATGAATTTATAACACAGGCTGGGGTGGAAGCCAGGGTGACAGAGGACAGAGAGAGTTGAGGACAAGGAGAGACTGAAGACTGAGACCGAGGAGAAAAAAGGTGTGTTGTGGCCACCGTGGCTCTGATACTGAGTTTATGCTTCTACTTTCTCTGACCTGAGTAATTTCACTTCTCCATTACATGCTTATGATTTTGTCTCCACCTCCTTCTGGCTCCTGTTTATGGTCAGTTGCACAACAGTCAGTGTTGGAAGGAAAAGGAATAAAGGAATGCTGGTGTCCACCCCTCATCCCATCCTGTTTTTATAACATGACACTCATTGCCTTGAAACCCATCTCCTGACCAAGAACGTGAGTGTTTACAAGCGGTGAGTGTGCGTGTGTGTGTGAACGCTCGCTCGCAAGCTTTGATCTGAAAAAGGGGCTGTGGTGTGTCGCTCAGTCACATCATGGAGATGACAACCCTCCATGGAGATGACATGGAGCTGACCACCCTGGCCCAGGTGTCAGTGGACATGTAGATCGTGAGCTCATCAGCCCAGCTGGGGTCAGGAGGGCTGCAAGGTGGCCCTCCAGCCCTCTACCCCACCCGCTGTCTTCCTAAACCCCTGAGGCTGGCTGGATGGTTAGCCTCAGACTTCTGGTCAAGCCATAGGAGGGAATAATAATCCAGGATGTCAGGTTCTAAAATAACTGGTGTCCCCAAGGCCAAGATCTTTAGGACTTGGGCCCATTGCCCTAAGAGGAGCTGGACAAGGGGATGCCTGAGGCTTAGGTCAGGGGCATAACTGGGACTTCCGGGAATGTAGACGTGGGAAGCCCCTGTGAGGAGCACAAGATGTGCTCGCCTGCCTCTGCTCTCCTGTAGCCCCTAGGAAGGGGTCCCTCTGAGGGTGCAGGAGAAGGATTCCTACATGCATTCAACAAAGATTTCCCCAGTGCCTCCTACATGCCAGGCACCTTGAAAGGCACTAGGATACATTATGAAATAAGATGCACAATGTCTACCCTCAGGGACGAGGCGGGCCAGTAAAGGGTCCATTACATCAGGGAATTTTCCAGGGGAGGTAGGAAGAGGACATAGCAGGGGCTCCTAACCCAGACTTAGGGATTGGGGAAGGCTTCCTGAGGGACCTGATGTCTAAGCTGATCCTGGCAGAGGGGTAGAAGTTGGCCTAGGGAGAAGGAAGAGAGTGGAGATAAGGTTCCAGGAAGAGGGAACAGCATGTTCAGAAGCCAGGAGGTGACAAAGTGGCCCCATCCAAGTACCCAAGTTCATTGACATGTGTGTGGGCTGTGAGCAGAGCCTGGAGGGCCAAGCAGGTGGCAGAGGAGGCAGGTCCTTGCAAGCCACAGTTACCATAAGGAAAATGGGGAGCCATGGAAGGATTCTAAGCAAGGGAGTGACAGGGTCAGTGTTGCCTTTGAGGACATTGCCTCTGGCCCAGATACAAAGAATAGAGTTGACAGAAGGCTTAGGCACAGGGAGGTGGGTCAGGGGGAAGAAATGATGGTGGCCTGAATTCAGGGTGAGGCTGGGGGAGGACTCCTGTGAGAATGTGGCCCAAGGAGGCCTTGTTTGCAGAGTACCCCGGTCAGAACCCCATCCTGGATGCCCCCCTCCCACCTCCCAACTTCTGCTGAGATCCCAGGGAAAGTAAGAAAGGATGCCTGGTCACTGACTCTGGTCCTTGCTTCTGTGCAGCCCCTGACCTCCTGAACGGAAGAACATTGCTTTTTTTTTTTTTGGCACACGGGATTTAGTTCCCCTGCAGCAGAAACGTGGAATCTTAACCACTGGACCACCAAGGAAGTCCCCTGTATGTCCTTCTTCTGAGGAAAGTCTCCTACCATCCCAAGTCACCCAGTGCAACCGCTGTGTCCTTGTGTCACCTAAGAGGCTGTGCCCTTTCTCACTCATCCACCCAATCAGACACCGAGTCCTGTCAACTCCACCCACCACATCGCTCAGACCTCTCCCGTCCTCTCTGTCCTCGAGGTCACTGGCCTCATCCTGGCCCTTTGTTTCCTGTCCAATGTCCTCCCCCCGTCTGTCCCACACCCAAGCCCCGCTCCACACTGGAGCCAGAGCCATGTCCCCAGAATGCAGATCTGAGTGCACTGACCTGGGTGTCCAGTACGGTCCCACTGGCCACACAGGGTCTCGGGCAGCAGCTTGACTCAGGCACCACATCCTGGGGCTCAGTCCTCAGCCTGTGGGCTGGGGGTGGGCTCTGGCTCCCAGGGATAAATGCATCTTCAGCACATTCACAGAGGCTGGGGCCAAGTTGGTCCAAATGAAAATAAGACCTAGTGGGGGGAGCAGGACGTGTGGTCCTGTCTCCTGAGTAATTCTCCAAAAGGGACAACTTTTCAATATGTTTTTAGGGTGTTTGACATGATGATTGTGAAGCCTAGGATGAAACGGTATCAGAGGAAGTGATGTGACAGCGAGACACTTAGGGAAGGTGGGCAGAGGGGACACATTCTTCTATACCAGGTCCCCCACCAGGCAAGGCAAAAGTTCTCCCTCCCGCTCCTGATCATTATCCACCTCCCATAGGAGAGCCTGGGGATACCCCACCAGAGTGGCCATTCTTGACCTGTGCTTGGTAGCACTGGTCGGGACATAAAACATTAGCTGTCCTCTTCAAGGTGTGTTCTTAGCTGGGAGGTAAGACCAGCACTTATGAAAGGGCCCAGAATGAAGTTCCCAGGCTGGAAATGCTTGCCTTGTGGCCAGGGCTGGGTTTGACCTTAGATTCTGCTCCCCCTTATTATAAAGTCCACATGGCCCATTTCAAATTGAGACAGGCTGGGACCTGGGACCCTTTACCGGAGTGCTTGCACTTGCACCTGGACAAATGCTTCCTGGAGCCACAGAACACAAAGGAACTACAAGGGAGTAAACATACCTACATGCATGGGCAATCGGGGCAATTATGAACCATAAGATACAAAAAAGCCACAAAGCAACTGCCACTTCTGAGGTGCTGGGAGCAAAAGCAGGGTACAGGGCATGACCCCTGCACACAGCACCATCAAGGGGGTGGGCAAAACACCTCAGCCTCCCCTCGGGCCCGCCCCACCGATCTGCCGCCAGCCTCACCCTCACCCTCACCCCACGTAAGGAATCAGCCCAACCTCCACAGAGAGCAAGCAATGGAACTTGTGTTTGCTTGTTTTTAATTTATTTATTTATTTATTTATTTATTTTCGGCTGTGTTGGGTCTTCGTTGCTGCGCGCAGGCTCTCTCTAGTTGTGGCGAGCGGGGGGCTATTCTTCTTTGCGGTGTGCAGGCTTCTCATTGCGGTGGCTTCTCTTGTTGTGGAGCACGGGCTCTAGGCACACGGGCTCAGTAGTTGTGGTTCGCGGGCTCTAGAGCGTGAGCTCAGTAGTTGTGGCACACGGTCTTAGTTGCTCTGCGGCATGTGGGATCTTCCCGGATCAGGGCTCGAACACGTGTCCCCTGCATTGGTAGGCAGATTCTCCACTGCGCCACCAGGGAAGTCCTGGGAACTTGTGTTTTGTTCTTACTCCTTCCTGCTGCAGCATGAGTCCTAGTAAAGCCTTGCCTGAATTCCTCCTCTCGCTTCTTATCAATTCTATTGATTAAAGAGTCCAAGGACACGGGTCAGTAATAAAATGACCCCTTATGTGGAATTCCCATATCAAAATAGAGCTGGTTGCATAACCAGATGATATTTGGAGAATCTGACCTTTCTGGTGTTGATTTCACTGGTTTCACATGTTCTGAGATTTCTCACTGTCTTCCCAGAATTATTACTTTGCTTAGACACACACCTCACAAGGCTTCCTGACCTGACCTCTTCTGCCTGACCCCCTCCCATCCCCACCTCACACCCCATAAGCTGGCCTTGACTGTTCCCTGCCCAGGCCCAGGCTGTTTCAAGTTTCTGTACCTTTGCAGCTTCTGTTCCCTTTGGCTGGAATGCCCTGTCCAGTCTCCTGCAGGTGCACGCACTCTGTCTACAAGGTCGGTCTAACATGGCTTCCTGGGGAAGTGCTCTTGGACATGTCCAGGTTGCAAAGGATTCTCCTCCAGGTTCACAAGAGATGCATGTCCTCTCTCCAGATCCCTCAGTCTCTCTTAGTTCCCCTCAGGACCTGGCTGCACAGAAGATGGCAGTCTCCCACACATCACCTGCCCAAGAATGGAGGCAACTTTGCTCTCTGACTCTGCAATATTTTGGAGGCGGGTTTCCTGGAAATGAGGCTTGTGGACAGCTAGGTTATGTTCACAGCCAGTTTCTGACCTCTGCCATGCTCCATCAGTCCTGCTAAAGTGGGGAGGGATCTCTGTTACACTGAAACTCCCCAACCCTTCCAACTTTGGACTGGCTCCACCATCCCCCCCATGCTCCCCTCCAGAGATTTAGGGTGCTCAGGGCCTCCAAGATGTTGACCTGGCTCAGCCCTTCAGCCCCCCAGCTCCTCCCAGGTGCTTTATGTTCTCAGCATGACTCTCCAGTCTCCTATGGGTGCCAGTAGGATTCTGGTTGATGGGGGAGCCGTAGACTGTGATGAGGGCTTCGTCAGCTAGAGGATGGAAGGAGGGAATCTGGCTGGAGGGGTGTGCACAGGTGAGTTTTGTTTGCGGCCTTGTAGCCAGGAGAAAGGCCGCATCTGGAGAGTGGAGGAAGAGCCCAAGGACTGTCCCTTTCTGCCCCTGTCACTTCTGCTTGCCTCTCTCCAGGTGTATCTCCCAAACCGATCCCTCCCCCACTTCATTCCCCAACCTCGAACCTCTGTGTTTGTTTTGGAACAGGAGGACAGAGGCTTACGTGAGCCACTTAAAGTCCACATTCCTACATGAGCCCCACCTCCCGAGCCTGGCCTGACCACTGATTCCCCCAACCTCCACCCCCTGCCAACCTTCTGCCCTTGGCTGCTTGTCTTGAATGTACCCATCATGCCATTGCCCAGAAGCCCCACCCAGAGCCAGGAACCTCCAGAGACTGAAAGGGGCGTCGTACACCCAGGTCTGTCTGTCTGTCTTTCAATCTTGCATTCTGATTCAAGAGCCTGGAGGCGGTCAGGAGCTTTAGCTATGGCTGTCTTTATTCTTTTGTCCCTGTGGAGTGTTCTGGTGATGGGCATGGGTGAAGGTGGTGCTGGGAGTGAGGAAGGAGTTGGGAAGGAGTGTCATCCCAGCCTACCTCCCTTCTGCCCCTCTGGATCTCCCAGTGCCCAGCCCTGGACACACCCTGGCCAGAGCCAGCTGTTTGTAGACCTGAGCCGAGAAGAGCTGACGGCTGTGATGAGCTTTCTGACCCAGAAGCTGGGACCAGGCCTGGTGGATGCAGCTCAGGCCCAACCCTCAGACAACTGCGTCTTCTCGGTAGAGCTGGAGCTGCCCCCCAAAGCTGCAGCCCTGGCCCACCTGGACAGGGGGAGCCCCCCGCCTGCCCGGGAGGCACTGGCCATCATCTTCTTTGGCGGACAACCCCAGCCCAATGTGACTGAGCTGCTGGTGGGGCCGCTGCCGCACCCCTCCTACCTGCGGGATGTGACTGTGGAGCGTCACGGGGGCCCCCTGCCCTATCACTGACATCCCGTGCTTGTGCGAGAATACCTGGACATAGACCAGATGATCTTCAATAGAGAGCTGCCCCAGGCTGCTGGTCTCCTCCACCACTGCTGTTTCTACAAGCGCCAAGGAGGGAAACTGGTGACCATGACCACAGCCCCCCGTGGCTTGCAGTCAGGGGACAGGGCCACCTGGTTTGGCCTCTACTACAACATCTCAGGGGCTGGGTTCTACCTGCACCCTGTAGGTTTGGAGCTTCTGGTAGACCACAAGGCTCTGGACCCTGCTCGCTGGACCATCCAGAAGGTGTTCTTTCAAGGCCGCTACTATGAGAGTCTGGCCCACCTGGAGGAGCAGTTTGAGGCCAGCCTGGTGAATGTGGTGGTGATCCCAGACAATGGCACAGGTGGGTCCTGGTGCTTGAGATCCAAGGCACCTCCGGGTCTGGCTCTCCCTCTGCAGTTCCATCCCCAGGGCCCCCGCTTCAGTGTCAAGGGGAGTCAAGTGGTTTCCTCACTGTGGACTTTCTCCTTTGGCCTCGGAGCTTTCAGTGGCCCAAGGATCTTTGATATCGCTTCCAAGGGGAGAGAGTCACCTATGAAGTCAGTGACCAGGAGGCCTTGCCTGTCTATGGTGGAAATTCTCCTTCTGCTGTGAAAGGCCGGTACACAGATGGCAACTTTGGTTTGGGCCACTTTTCCACGCCCCTGACCTGTGGGGTGGACTGCCCCTATCTGGCCACCTACGTGGACTGGCACTTCCTTTTGGAGTCCCAAGCCCCCAAGACACTACCTGATGCCTTTTGTGTGTTTGAGCAGGACCAGGGCCTTCCCCTGAGGCGACAGCATTCAGATTTTCATTCCCACTATTTTGGGGTCCTCATGGAGACAGTGCTGGTCGTCAAGTCTGTGTCGACCTTGCTCAACTATGACTACGTGTGGGATATGGTCTTGCACCCCAGTGGGGCCATCGAAGTCAAATTCCACGCCACAGGCTATATCGGCTCATCATTCCTCTTTGGTGCTGCCCGAAGATACGGAAACCAGGTTGGGGAGCACACGCTGGGCACGGTCCACACCCACAGTGCCCACTTCAAGGTGGATCTGGATGCAGGTGGTAAGACATCCTGGCAGAGGCCAGGATTCCAGTAAAGGGGGCTGAAGTCTCCATGCCTAGATTTAAAAATTGTCATTGAAGCATTAAAAATGTAAAAGTATACGAAGAAAATGTGAAAGTCATCAAATTCCTCAGAAATTTTCACCCTTAGATGGTTATCCTCTCATGCTTAAAAAAAGTCTTTCCTTTTTTAAAATCGTGCATCTGCAATCTAGAATATATTACAGTGTATACTATGTATATATGATATACTGATATACATATTTAGAATTTTACCACCAAATTTCAATCATAATGTACATATATTTTGTCACTTCTAATTTCTCACATAACAACATATTACACTCAGGCAAACAACAAATATTTACCGAATGAATGTGTATTTGTGCCAAGCACTGCATTAAAACAATGTAACGAAAGAAACAACATCCCTGCTCTCAGTAGCCTTAGGTTGTAATGGAGGAGTGGAGAGCACATGGAAGGCTCCTGGAAAACGTGAGAGAAATATATTTTTTTAATTGAAGTTTACTTAACAATGTTGTGTTAATTTCTGCTGTACAGCCAAGTAATTCTGTTATACATATATATATTCTTTTTCATATTCTTTTCCATTATGATTTTTAAAATTTATTTATTTATTTATTTATTTTTGGCTGCTTTGGGTCTTCGTTGCTGTGTGTGGGCTTTCTCTAGTTGCTGTGAGCAGGGGCTACTCCTCGCTGCAGTGCCCAGGCTTCTCATTGCAGTGGTTTCTCTTGTTGATGAGCACGGGCTCTAAGTACACGGGCTTCAGTAGTTGTAGCACGTGGGCTCTAGAGCACAGGCTCAATAGTTGTGGCGCACGGGCTTTGTTGCTCCGCGGCAAGTGAGACCAGGGCTCGAACCCGTGTCCCCTGCATTGGCAGGTGGATTCTTAACCACCGCACCACCAGGGAAGTCCCCCATTATGATTTATCACAGGATATTGAATATAGTTCCCTGTGCTATCCAGAAGGATCTTGTTGTTTATCCATTCTATATATAATAGTTTGCATCTGCTAACCTCAGACTCCCAATCCATCCCTCCCCCCGGCAACCATAAGTCTGTTCTCTATATCTGTAAGTCTGTTTCTGTTTCATAGATATGTTCATTTGTGTTGTTCTTTAGATTCCACGTATAAGTGATATCATATGGTATTTACCTTTCTCTTTCTGACTCACTTCGCTTAGTATGATAATCACTAGGTCCATCTATGTTGCTGTAAATGACATTATTTCATTCTTTTTTATGGCTGAGTAGTATTCCATTGTGTGTGTATGTATATGTACATATATATATATGTATGTATGTTTCACATCTTCTTAATCTAATCGTCTGTTGATGGACACTTAGGTTGCTTCCAGGCTTTGGCTATTGTAAATAGTACTGCTCTGAACACAGGGATGCATGTATCTTTTTGAATTACGGTTTTGTCCGGCTATACACCCAGGAGTGGAATTTCTGGATCGTATGGCAACTGTATTTTTAGTTTTTTAAGGAACCTCCATACTGTTTTCCACAGTGGCTGCACCAGTTTACATTCCCACCAACAACGTAAAAGGGTTCCCTTTTCTCCACACCTGAGAGAAACATTTTTATGCTTAACCTCTCTGTAGCTCAGTTTACTCAAGTGTAAAAATGGTGTAACAGTGCATGCCTCATAGGACTGTTGTGAAAATTAATGATGACTATTTAAAAACATTTTTTTCTTTTGAAATAACTTTAGACTTACAGAAAAGTTGCAGACATTATATAGAGTTCTCATATACCCGTCACCAGCTCCCCCTGATGTTAACATCTTGCATAACCACAGGACAATCACAACCAGGAAATTAACATTATTACAATACTATAAACTACAGACTTTATGAGAATTTCATCAGTTCTTTACTGATTTCCTTTCTCTGTTCCGGGATCTAAGCCAGCAACCCACCTTGCACTTAGATGTCCTGCCTCCTTATGGTCTCCTTCAATCTGGCACTTCCTTAGGTTTTCCTTGTCTTTCAGCAACTGACACATACTAGTCAATCATTTTGTAGAATGTCTTTCAATTTGGGTTTCTCCGATATTTTCTCATGATTGGGTTGAGCTTGTGTTTTTGTTTTTGTGGAGATTTTTTTGGTAAGAAAACCACAGAAATGACTTTATACCCTTCTCAGAGCATCATATCAAGGGGTATGTGATGTCCATATGTCTTATTACCAGTGATCGTTGCCTCAAGCACTTGGTTAAGGGGGTGTTTTCCAGCTTCCTCCATTGCAAAAGTTACTGTTTTTCCATTTTCAATGAATAAATATTTTGGGGAAAATTTTGATGTTATGCAAATATACTATTTATTTTCTTCTCAAACTCTTGCCCACGAATCTTAGCATCTATTGGTGGATTTTTCCTGCAACAATTATTATTGCTGTGTCATTTACATGTTTTCTCTTATTCCTTATACATTTATTAATTGTAATTCTCCGTTAAGAAAGTGTTATCCCACCTTTTTATTTATGTATGGAATTATTTATTCATAACTGTATGGACTCATGGATATTTTATTCTAAGGGTTATAACCCCATACTATCATTTATTTTGTTCCTTAAATTGTTTCAGCTTTGGCCATGGGGAGAGCCTTCAGGTTGGTTCCTGTGTCTTGCTGACATTCCTCCATCCTTTTTTGAGCACTTCTTTACTTTTTGGCACCACAAGATATTCCAGTTACATCTTATATTTTCCCTGCTCCAGCCCTGAAATCAACCACTTCTCCAGGAATCTCTGGTTCCTTTTATTGGAGCATAGTATTTAGAAACCAAGATCTGGGTACCAGGTGTGCTCATTATTACTGGGATGTCATTGCTTTTAGGCTCTCTCATCGGACTTAGCTAGAAAATACACGTATGCATTCTAACTGACGCACGCATCTCTCTTTATCTCTACATCTAAGCTATGGCAACTCTTAAAGCACTTGGAACGGTGCCTGACACGCACAGAGAAGTATTAGCTATTATTATTATCCACATGAGCCTGCTTGTGTGGATGTACCAGAAAGGGAACTCTTGGCCTTTAATTGTCATCTACAAGTAGAAACTGTGGAGTGTGGACTAGGAGCAGTAATTCACAAAGGGAAACTGAGAGTTTGCTTAATCAGTCTCTACTCTCTTTGATCTTTGGAAGGTATGGAGGGAGCTTCTGGCATGTTTTGGTTTACTGCTCTTTGGTCTCAGATCACTTAAGTTGAGTCCTAATATGGAACCTAGTTGGACTCCAATAAAATCATTCAAAACTCCAAATATTCAGGCAACAGACTATGTCTTTGGCCTTGCCCCTTATTCCTTGCCAATCCCCAAGCAATAGAAAACACCACTAAGCTCCAGCAGTGTTGGGCCTGGGGTCTGACTCTCCTTCCCTTTGACCTGCGTGTGTGCGGTCCATGTGTGGTGGAGCCCCTTTGTGTTGGTTTCCTCTGGGTACTGATGTGTAGGCAGTGTAGAGCCAGACTGAGACCTGGGTCCCCAGCACTGCCATGAAACTAACCACGTGCCTTTGGTGACAAGCCGGGGCACATTATTTCAATTCTCTAAGCCTCAGTTGTCCCATCTGTAAAGTGGGGACAATTATAGTTCCTCCTTCATCAGGTTGTTGTGCAAGTAAAGCATCAATCCATGTAAAGCCCTCAGCACACTGCCTGTGCAGAGCTCCTCCAAGTTCAACACATATGAGCTACTGCTGTGATTATTTTCATGGGAAGGCAGTTCTAGTGACACCAGAGGGCTTCAGATATGAGGTGCAGACCCTTTCCTCAGGTCGGAAAGAAACTGGCCCGGCACATTGCCTGCTAGACTGCTCCAACCTCAGGTAAACCACCCTCCCTTCAGCTCCTCGGAGGGGAAAGGTCAGTGGAAACCCAGTCACAAGGCATCTGGGATTATTACCAGAGATGATAGCAAGAAGAAAGACCTTCTCCAAATCTCTGGATCAGGGACATCTTGGGGAGAGGGGAGGGAAGAGGGGGTACACTCAATCTGGCTTTCTTCTTGGCCCTCACTCTGAAGCCAGGTGGGGACAGAGTCCAGAGGGGGCGGAGAAGCTGCATGACCAGCCCTCCCTCCCCTCTTCCCCCACCATCTCCACTCCACCCCTGCAGGACTGGAGAACTGGGTCTGGGCTGAGGACATGGCTTTTGTCTCTACGGCGGTACCCTGGAGCCCCAAGCACCAGATACAGAGGCTGCAGGTGACCCGGAAGCTGCTGGAGATGGAGAAGCAGGCCGCTTTCCCCCTGGGAGGTCCCTCCCCTCGCTACCTGTACCTGGCCAGCAATTATAGCAACAAGTGGGGGCACCCGAGGGGCTACCACATCCAGACAGTCAGCTTTGCTGGGGAGCCCCTGCCCCAGAACAGCTCCATGGAGAGAGCCTTGAGCTGGGCAAGGTGGGTCATGGGGTGTCAGAGAGACACTGGGGGAGGCGGACTGTACGAAAGGCTCCATGTTGCTGGGAGCCCAGGTTCCCCCACCTCGCATGGGTGTGTGTACATATACACACTCATGATCACACATTCACACACACACATTCCTGCAGCCACAATCTTAGGCCGCTTAAAATGAAGCCTCCTGCATGGATGAATGAATGGAAAGATACATGCTGAATCAAATATAACAAAATGCTCCAGGTAGACTCTAGGATGTGGGTATATGGGTGTTCACTAGACTATTCTTTTAACTTTTCTGCATGTTTAAAATGTTCACAATCAAGGTTGGAGGAGAAAGCAAAGAGAGGAGCACAGATCTGAGGGAATATTCCCTAAAATGCAGGCACATGAGATACTGAAATTCACCTAAGATGGGAATCAGGCTATGTCTGTGCATATGCATCCAGGCCCAGACTCCCATCTGCATGGATGTGTGAGCGACAGTCCCACCTGAAGTCTGAACCATGGGCCGGTAGATGTTTGAGATACAGGATATTGAACAAATGCGGGAACTTTGTGAGAGAGAGAGAGAGAGAGAGAGAGAGAGAGGGAAGTGGACAGAGAACAATAAAGTGGCTGGACAACATAAGACCTTTATGCTCATTTCCCCTTTGTGTCCTGTCTTCAGTGCAGCTTCAGGCAGCAGGATGGGTCGATGACCTTGTGGGTCTAATCCAAATCCCCTGCAGGTACCAGCTGGCTGTGACCCAGTGGAAGGAGGAGGAGCCCAGAAGCATCAGCATCTATAATTTGAAGGACCCCTGAACCCCCACCCTGGACTTCACTGACTTCATCAACAACGAGACCATCGCTGGGCAGGTGAGTTAAAGGGAGGGGGTGGGCATGAGTGGGGAGGCAGGGGGGAGCAAGGATGAGCCTCCTTACTCTCTCCCAAGCCAGATTCCTCTAGGGGTCTTTAGAACCCACTAAGGAAGAAAGCACTATGGTTTCACATTTTTCCTGGGCTGCTGAACTCAGTCCTCCCATACAAGGCCACTGGGGGAGGCGGACGTGTCCTTAGCAAAGCCAGACCTCATGGTCCTCTTTCTTGGCCCCCATTAGGACTTGGTGGCCTGGGTGACAGCCGGTTTCCTGCACATCCCCCATGCAGAGGACATTCCCAACACAGTGACTGTGGGGAACGGCGTGGGCTTCTTCCTCCGACCCTACAACTTCTTTGACCAGGACCCCTCCTTCGATT
>RJWK010055659.1:0-14664 GCA_004363435.1 Platanista minor
GGTTCTTCAGAACCATTTTTTTTTTTTTTAGATTCCATATATATGTGTTAGCATACGGTATTTGTTTTTCTCTTTCTGACTTACTTCACCCTGTATGACAGACTCTAGGTCCATCCACCTCACTACAAATAACTCAATTTCGTTTCTTTTTATGGCTGAGTAATTAATATTCCATTGTATATATTATGAATTTCATTTTGACAGGATCACATATTTTATAATTTATACAATAAGTACAATACAAACTGATGTTCTCTTAATTATGACACTGTATATGATCATGATCTATTCAATAACAAAAGATTTGCAACTTGGATGACAAAGAAAATAGCTTGATGACAATCAAGTAGGTAATTTCCCCTAGAGAAAAACATCAACTGCAGTAATATTGCATAGGGGAAGAAACGCAGCCTCTGGAGGAAGACAGATCAGAGGTGAAATGCTGTCTCTTTTATTTTGTAACTGCATGACTTTAGACAAATTAACTACTCTAAGCCCCTACTTCTTCACCCATAACATACATATAGTGTCACCTCCTTTTCAGAGCTACTTTGAAAATTAAATGAGATAATGTACATAAAGCCTCAGTAGGGTACCTGGTATATTAGGACTTAATCAAATTAAAAATCCTATTACTACTATTACTAGAATTCCTAGCTAGGAACTCACTGCAGGCTAAGTATTTCATTCAGCATAACTACTAAAATAAGCTCTAATTTTGCCAAATGACGTTAAATCGTAAGTCAGGTCACTTGTGCAAATAACCTTGTTGCAGAAATGCATCAGCTCTTACAGGCTTCAGATGTCCTCCTGGGAAACATTTACAAGAGGTTAACGCAGGTTTTTCCTTCTGGAAAATATCTACCAAGGTTTCTGGTAGGTGTTCAATAATACATTATTTTTTAAAGAATGGTGTGTATAAGTAACAGTATGGGCAAGTAAATTAAGTAATTAATAGCTTTCTTAATCAGATATTCTTTTGATTTGAACCATAAGAGTTTATAACCTCTGTAAAAATTGCCAAAGAACAGTTTTGACTAATGCAAACCACAAAGAGGTTGGAGCCAAAATTACAACTGGGGAAGTGGTTATCAGTATGGAGGGACAGGTGTGAACAAAGGACTTTTTTCCTTCTCTTTTTCATAACATTACAGTAACTTAAAATAAAAAACTGAAAAAATCCAAAACCAAGGCATAAAAATGTCACATATTTAGTTGACATTTATTATGATTTTTAGGAATCTAAAACTCCATTCAGAAGCAAGAGCAAAAAGAAATTGTTCATGGAGTAACATACACTTAAAGGAAAACAGAGGTCCAAAAGTAAACCATCATCCTCAAAACTCTATTCTGCAACTTCAAATAATGAGCATATATGTTCCTGGACAGAAGTAATTAGAACCAACTCATAGGAGACCATGTGACAAGTGTAACAGGTTTTAAATATCACCTAATGCACTAACTTACAAAATGCAAATCTATCCTTTCCTCTCTATTCTCACTGCCATCATCTTGGTTTAATCCTTCATTATCTCTCACCTCTTCTGCTACAACAGCCTCCCCGAACAGATCTTCCTATATCCATCCTCATCCTTCTCCAATACATTCTGAACACTGTAGCCAAAGGGACTGCTCTCAAACCCAAACCCAATCTGATCATGCCCCTTCCCGGCTTAATTCCTTCAAGGGCTCTCCATCAGCTATCCTCCTACATTGCTTCATTTTTCTTCATACTTACCATCATCTGACATACTGTGTTACTTGTCTGTTCACTATCTCCACTCCAATTAGGATATATGTAAGTCCATAACAGCGGTTTTGGTTCAGTTATGTGTTGCATAGTAAGCAAACATTCACACATAAACGAGTGAAAGAATGAATGGACTGATGACCTACAGGCCAAAGGCCTCCGTGACCTGCTTGTGCCCTCCTCTTTTTACTTTACTCCCACCTCTACCAATACTGAATTATTTAGTTACCTAAATACAAGATGCACTTTCACGGCCCCCTGCTTTACCATATGCTATAACTTCTGTTTGGAATGCAAACTCCCCTCACCTTCCGATCAACCTACCACACTATCATCCATATTTTTAAACTGTCTTCAGAAAGCTTCCCCTGGCCCCCTAGATAAAGTATATCACTCTTTCTTTCCTTTGTGCTGCATCTATACCTGTATCTACATTGACTCTACTCAAAATGTACTGGCATGTGCATCTCCCTTTCTATACTGAATTCTTTGAGGCCAAGGACTATCATCTCTTTACCTCCAACACCTAAGAACCTAAGACAGTATGTCATAAAGCAACTACTCTATAAATGTTGAGTAAATTAACATGCATGACTACTCTGTAAGAGGAATGAAAGCATGGAGTTTCAAGAAGTTACTCCTCCAATTCCATGATGATAATCAGTCATGAGATAAAAGAATTACAATCAATGACATCATCCAAGGTAATAAAAGAGAAGGAATTATACGAATAATACACATCACCAAATGCTTCCAAAATAATGACATATAGTCACACTCACACTTTACTAGATATACACACTGGCTCCTTCCTGCTGCATCACTTGCCTTCCTTTTAGGCTCAGCTCTGGTGCTGGCAAACTGAGCCCCAGCTAAGCAGTAGATCACTCTGTAAAGAAGCTTCTGTTGTTCCATCGAATACAAGTTTTTGTGTTCCCTCATATTTTGATTCAAACTTTAAAACAGTTGTACAGGATTAAATTTTACCACTAGCCACACCTAATCCTGAATGAAAGACCAGACCCACTGATAGAATAGATTACATACAGTTGGGCCTTCAGTCCATGGAACAGCCACAGAAGGCCTCCCAGACCAGTCACCTTCAGCCATGAGAAGCCTCATCCATTACCCCAATGTGCCTTCCAAACATTACTATTTTTCTCCAAATGCTGCAGACAAAGGCCCCTAAATCCAGTCTTAAGGAACACCTGTCCTACCTACTTAGTTCTGAGAGTGTGAACCTGCATATAAATGTACAATCACACAGATGCACACAAATGAAAGGACATAAATGTACATTAAGCCATTAGAAAAATTAAAAGTTTTAAATCCAGTCACAGCTAATATAACTTCAAATGAAGCCAGAGGCCAAGATGTGATCCTTGATTCCTTTCTCCCCCACCACTCAGTAACCAAGTTATGGAAAATTTACCTCCTAATCCTTTTTCAAATACTTTTTCAAACATTATGCCCTAGTTCAGAATCACAGCATTTCTCACTAGGATAATAGTCTTCTAAACGGTCTCCCTGTCTCTGGACTCAATCAAAACTGCATCTCCCATTCGTTGAGGGGTTATGAAACAGGCATTGCACTAAGCACTTGATCACTTTATATTTTCCAATTCTCACAGCAACAATGTAAAGCAGGAATTATTGCCCTCATTTTCAAAGATAAGGGGTCTAAAGCTCTGAGAGACGTTAAGTGACTTGCCCAAAGTCATGCAGCTGGAATTGTGAAGGAGAAATTCAAACTCAGATCTATGTTTCCAGAAACTATATGTTCAACTGCTTAAACCTTCAACTCAATCCTCAATGTGACCTTTCTAAAAGGTAAATGTAATCGTGTTTTACCCCACATAAAATCCTGCAAACAAGACCACATCTCCAACCCTCATCCCAAGTCATTCTCACCTCCTCCTGCAACACTTAACTCTTAGCAATTCAACCTCTCACTGCTTTACTTGTGAACACAGTTTTTCCACCAAGAATGCTTTTCTCTGGACTTCCCTGGTGGTTCAGTGGTTAAGAATCCGCCTGCCAATGCAGGGGACACAGGTTCAATCCCTGGTACAGGAAGAGCCCACATATCGCAGAGCAACTAAGCCCATGAGCCACAACTACTGAGCCCGCTACCTAGAGCCCGTGCTCCGCAACAAGGGAAGCCACCGCAGTGAGAAGTCCCGGCACTGCAAGAAGAGTAGCCCTCTCACCACAACTAGAGAAAAGCCCACACGCAGCAACAAAGACTCAATGCAGCCAAAAAAAAAAAAAAAAAAAAAGCTTTTCTCCTTTGGCAGGCTCTTTCCAATACAACCTTCAAGATTTACTCAGGCAATCCTTACTCTGGAAAGCCTTTGCCCTAACAAATAAATACCCAAATCCGGGTTAAGTGACTATTTGCTATGGTTATCAGCTAAGTTTCTTATCTCACTGTGTTATAACATTACTAGGCTATCAGTTCCTTATGAGTAAATACTGCATTTTTAAATCTCTCTATTCTTAGTACAGTGAGTATGCAGTGAAGGAAGGACTCATGAATGTTGAATTAATGAATGAATTCATCGGAAGCAGTACTGCTTAAGAATTTGGCCCTAAAGTCAACTTGACGCACTTTCGAAATCTAACCTGCCACACAGTGTACCTGCCAATCCTGCAGCAGGCTTCTAAATCTTGTTTATTTCTTCATCTGTAAAATGAGAAATAACTAACTGCACCTACCTCATAGTTTGGAGAGGAGTAAAAGAAGTCACAGATTTAGCACAATCTCTGGCACATTGAAAGTACTCATTAAACATTAGCCACTTTTTTTTCCACTTTAAAAGTTTATCCATGCTGACAAAACCACATCTCAAAAAATAGCTTTTCCTTGTGGCTTCCATCAGAGCTTAACATTTCGCCAAAAAGTCGTAGTCAAGATGTCTTACAAACAACCTCAACCACAGACAACGATCTTTCACCTTCTGGTTACACAAGAGCTCAGTAGCTACCACCACGCCCTAAATCACTAACTAGTGTCTGCTGTTTATTGCTTCTAACCCACCCCTCGATTTCCTCCCTCAAAGTCAAAGACCATGTCCCTAAGCAAGCAGAAATCTACCCCACAGAAACCAGTCAGCAGCACCTTCCAGAAACCACTTCTCCCCGCACCCAAGCTTAAGCCAATTAGAAGAGATCCATCATTTGGTACGAACCTAAATTTCTTTAGAGGATCACAATAAAACCCCTTCTATTTATTCCAAGACCTTGGATTCCAAAGTATTAATTCCATACAGAGAATGAATTTCTCGCATTATGAATCCAAGAAAAAGGGTGCACTGAAAGCCTTCCCCAATAAGAGTTCTTCAGGTCTACTACTCTCAAATAGTGACCAAAATCCACCATTTCATCCTTCCCCCTTCCTGACAGAGGCCAGGGTCTCATCCACGCTCTCTTAAAAACGAGATGGTCCGCACTTTCAGGCACCCGAATGCCTTCCGCCCACCCGTGTCACCTCCCTTCCCATCTCGCCGGTGTCCTCCCGCAGCACAGGCCCGGACTGGTCCCTCACCGCCAGCTCGCTCCACAGAGCCGCTACTCACCGCTTCTTGGGGATGGTGCCCGACTCCTGCGCGGCGGGAGTGGCAGTGGGCGCCGCCGTGGCGGCCGCCGCCGCCGCCGCTCTCCGCGCTTTGCACTCATTGGTACTCAAAGCCTCCTGGGGACGGCCCAGCAGATGGCCCGAAAGAACCCGCAGCCTCCGCCCGGCGCGGTCCCGCTCCCTATCCACTGCAGAACCGGAGCCCGCGCCCGCGCCCGCGCCCGTCCCGCCCGCCGCAGCCGCAGCCGCCGCCTCCGCCATGGCTTCCGCCTTGTGCCGCCGCCCGGGACCGCTGGGCGCGGGTGAAAGGTCACTCAAAGCTGCGCCCGGCGCGACCATTCGTTGCGGCGCATCCCGGCAGCCACCGCGGCGACTAGGCGGCGGGTGCCATGCGCCTGGAGCTTCGTAGTCTCAGCTCCCGCCCACCGCACGCGCCCGCCTCCGCGGTCACGCCCCATACCGCCGACACCTGTCAAGCAGGTGAGTTCGAGCAGTCCCGGGGTTGGTTCGGCCCGGGATGGGCTAGACTGGGAGCCAAACCGCAAGCGTCCCCGAGGTGTCCTAGTGCCCTGGTTGGCCTCCTCAAGTGTGGCCTGAGCCTCTGGAGTAGCTTTCGGGAGCGAACGCCTCGGAGCAGGAGACATGGGCGGTGCTGGGGACCTGACAAGCGAACCAACGCCATCCTTTCCTGCTGCTCCACCTCTGCTCCCACTTCCTGCGGAGTCACTAAACTAACTCAAAATTGATTCGTGCCTATAACCATAAGAGCAAATAGCTATCATTTTCTCGTCGCCTACTTCGTGCCTGGCACTGTGCTTAATGCTAGATCTCAAGTAAGTAATCTCCATTTTACAGATGAAAAAACTGAGACTTCGAGACATTAAGTTGCCCGAGGGCGTGCAGCTAGTAAATGCTAATGCTAAGTTGCAACCTTGGTTCTCTCTTCGTGATTACTGGGTGCTGCGCTCTTCCTTTCCCTAATGGCGCCAAAGTTTTGTGTTGCTAGAGATAGAATTACCCTACAGCTGCTCTTAAGACTTCTCATTTATCTACAAATTGACTTCATTTCTGGAGAGTGGCACCTGGTGAAATTAGGGGCATATCAGTAGGACAGTGCTCCACGATCGTTTTCAGCCAGTTGATTAGATACTTCTGTAAGCCACCTTGCAGACCTCAGCCATCAGAAGTAGAGTTCCTTTTTGCATAATGTGCAAAAGATAAGTCTTGGGAATGGCAAGAGAAAGCGTTGCCATAAGCATTCTAAGTCCAATGAAGTCACCTCCTTTCTGAAGAGCCACCTTCTTGCTAACACAGTCTCTGTGAAAGAGTTAAGATATTCCAGAAGTTATTTGACTGATAGAAAATAACTAATTAATAATTCTGAGACAATTCAGGCACCAGTGAAGAGGACTTGGTTTGTATGCCTGATCTCCAGATCTTAAGAGAGAGTTCAACGTTAAACGTCCAGTCTAACTAAAGAATCGCTGAGCCCCACTCCTGTTTAGCTGCTGCTTCAGACCATTGGCTATTTCAGATAGACTAGGAGTGAAAAAAGGGGGCAGCAGTAGTAAATTGCTGAGTGCTCTAAGGAAAAAAACTCAAGTCTGAGAGTTCAGCAACTCTAGTCTTTGAGCTTCTCACACCCTATCTAGATGTTTCTAGAACAACATTGAAACACCAGCTAGCACATTTGCTTGCAATCATGTAAAATTCATAGATTTCTAGCCAAAATGCTGTATAAGCAACAACTTCCTCAGAATCTTTTTGGAATAAGACAGATCTATTAATTTTTGCTTGACTCCCAGAGAGCTCAGTCTAATACTATTGGCATGCCTTAAATGTAAATGTAGTTAACTGACTTCCACAGTCTTTTCCATACTGAGGTTGAACATGCTTCTTGCCAACTCTCCAGAGACAAAATTTATAAATTTTGCCGATATCAACAGAATAACAAAAAGCCTTTTCTCCTGGGTGATGGAAAACTTGATGTAAACCAAAATTACAGTTTTGGTGTAAACCATTATAGCTGTGGAAAAACTGCTGATTATATTTCAAATATGTGTACGGTAATGAAACACATGTAGGCAGTAAAAACACTTGTTGAGAGCCTATTATGTAACTAACTCATGTGCTATGAGATGCAAAAGTATTTAAGCCTATGCTTCATCTGCATGGTAGAATTAGCTAGTTAGGAGTTAGGATATATGTGGGGAACAAACTGTGTGATCCTATCAGGTGGAATAAGTGTGATGTAGGTGACCGTGGTGAAAGATTTCCTAACCCCTCTCCTTACAAGAGCAAAGCCCAAGCAGAGTGCCCTGATACTTGTTTCATGCTACCTAAGAGAAACAAATGTTTCACATGAAGCATGGTCCATTGAGATTCCCACCAAAGGCAAAACCTCAGTGTTATCACATTCAGGAGGGCCATCTCTGCAAACTTATTCCTTCTGAGTCCTGAAACACTTGGCCCTTAATAACCTAGATCCCCATGGAGAGGAGACCATAAGTACAAGTTCAAAGTGTGAACCCATAACATGTGGAATTTAAATGGAGTGGCCTTTATTTGCATTTACAACATCTCTTCTAATATAAGGCACACAAAAAAGTGAAATTAACTCCTGAAATATGCACCAAATTTCTTTATTGCCCTGACTTTCATTACTTATCTTATTACTTTCATTACTTACAGTTAATGGAGTTGTTTCCAGTTTGGGACTACTGTGGATAAGGTTGCTATAAACATTCTTAAATATGTCTCTAGGTGGACATGTAGATAAATTTCTGCAACATACCCATCTAAGAGTGGAATTTCTAGGTCATCAAGTATGCATATATTTAATAGATAATGAAATGCCAAACTTTTCCAAAGAGATTGTACAAAATCGATTCCAGTAGCATGGGAGAGTTCCCATATGAGAATTATGACACGTTATTGTCAGTCTATTTAGTTTTAGCTATTATATACTATTATCTTGTTATGGTTTTAATTTGTGTTTCCCTAATTACTAATGAGATCAAGTGCCTTTTTGTGTGTGTTTATTGGCCATTTGGATATCATCGTTTGTGAATGTGTAATAAAGATAGATGTCCTGTATTAACTTCTAGAAGGCTTACAGTTTGTCCTTTCACATTTACACCTACAATTTACCTGGAATTGATTTTTATTTATGGTGTAGAGATCAGGTTTCTTTTTTTTTTTTCCGACATGAGTATCCAGTTGTTTCAGCACCACTTGTTGAAAATATGTTGTTCTATAATACATTGCCACCTTTGTCATAAATCAAGTGTCCATATAGCATTAGTCTGTTTCTGGGCTCTGTATTCTATTCCTCTGGTGTATTTATCTACCTTATGCCAGTATCACACTGGCTTAGCTACTGTATATTCTTTTAGATCTTCTACATACAATTATATCATTTGTGAATAATAACAGTTGATTTCTTCCTTTCCATCCTTATACCTTGTACTTCTTTTTCTTGCTTTAGCCAATCGGCTAGGACCTCCAGTACAGTGTTGAAGAGAAGTAATAGTAATGACACCTTTATGTTGTTCCTGATTTCAAAGGGAAACCTCTCAACACTTCACCATTGTTTGAAGTGGGTTGCTGAGTTTTTGTTTTGTTTTGTTTTTTTACAAATGTTTTCACAGGTTAAGGAATTCCCCTTCTAATCCTAGTTTGCTGAGAGTTTTTATCATGATTGGTTATTGAGTTTTATCAGATGTTTTTTCTACACTGGTTGAGATGATCATAGGATTTTTCTCTTTTATTCTGTTAGTATGGTAAATTACATGGATTGGTTTTCCACTGTTCAACCAACCTTGCAATGCTGGCATACATAAACCCAACCTGATCATGATATATTGACCTTTTTATGTATTACTGAATATAGAGTAGTATTAAAATTTTGTTTAATATTTTGTGTCTATGTTTACAAGTAAGGTTGGTCTATTATTTTCCTTCTTCTAATAGAAACATGTCAGGTTTTGCTGGCCTCATGAAACACACTAGTGAGTACTTCTTTGTTTTCAAGGCTCAGGAAGAGTTTGTGTAAGATTGATCGTTATTTCTTCCTTAAGTGTTTGCTAGGGACTTCCCTGGTGGCGCAGTGGTTGGGAGTCCGCCTGCCATGCAGGGGACGCGGGTTCGTGCCCCGGTCCGGGAGGATCCCACTTGCCGCGGAGCGGCTGGGCCCGTGAGCCATGACCGCTGGGCCTGCGTGTCCGGAGCCTGTGCCCCACAGCGGGAGAGGCCACAACAGTGAGAGGCCCGCACACAGCAAAAAAAAAAAAAAAAAAAAAAAAAAAAAAAAAAAAAAAAAAAAAAAAAAAAAAAAAAAAAAAGTGTTTGGTAGAATTCACCAAAGAAACAATCTGAACCTAAAGTTTTCTTTGTGGGAAGTTTTTTATTAAAAGATTAAGTAGTTTAATGCTATTCATATTTTCTATTTCTGCTTGTTTCAGTTTTTAAACAGTGTTTTTCTAGCACATTGTCTACTTCATTTACATTTTCAAATTTATTGACAAAGCTTTTCGTAGTATCTGCTGTTATCATTTAATGTCTATAGGATCTTTGGTAATGTCCCACTTTTTTATTCCCAACATTGGTTATTTTGCTATCTCGCTCTCTTTTTTTTTTAAATCAGTTTGCAAGGCATTTAGCAATTTTATTACTTTTTTTTTTTTTTTTTTTTTTTTTTTTTTTTTTTTTTTTTTTTTTTTTTTTTTTTTTTTTTTTTTTTTTTTTTTTTTTTCGGTACGCGGGCCTCTCACCGCTGTGGCCTCTCCTGTTGCGGAGCACAGGCTCCATGGCTCACGGGCCCAGCCGCTCCGCGGCATGTGGGATCTTCCCAGACCGGGGCACGAACCCGTATCCCCTGCATTGGCAGGCGGACTCTCAACCACTGCGCCACCAGGGAAGCCCAATTTTATTACTTTTTTAAAGGACCAACCTTTGACTTTGTTGATCCTATTATATGTATGCTTTATTTTTTATTAATTTCTGCTAATATTGCATATCATTTCCTATCTTCCACTTTTTTTCTAGTTTTTTGAAATGAATGCTTAGTTCATTGGTTTCTCAGCCTTTTGCTGTGTTTCTTTTCTGATATATGCATTTAGGGCTATAAATTTCTCTATAAGCAATTAACTTCAAGTTTCAATAACATTATTTTCATTATTATTCAATTCCAAATAGTTTTCATTTGTATTTGTAAAGAATAATTTGTATTCTCTATTGTTTAGGGGTGCAGTGTTCCCCAAATACAAATTTCACCTAATGACTGTATTGTTCAAGTCTTTTATATCCTGATATTTTATTTAATTATTTTATCAATTATTGAAGTATGTTAAGATCTCCCACTATCATTATGGATTTATATCATTTTCCTTGTACAGCTAATCTTTGTTTTCTGTACTTTGAAGCTATATATCAGATATGTCAAAATTATTATATTTTCCTGATGAAATGAACATTTTATAATTATCAGATATCCCTCTCTTTTTTCTAATACTGATTTTTGTCTTAAAGTTTGGCTACACCAACTTGTATGTGTGTGTGCAGGGCAGTGGTGGTCTTATCCTATGACTTTTAATCTTCTTGTACTCATATATTTTAGATGTGTCTCTTGTAAACAGCATTTAGTTGTTTTCTTTTAGGAAGTATTAGCACAAAATCTTGGATCAGTTAGCCTATTTAAATTTAATTCACTTACCAATATATTTGGTGTAATGGCTAAGAGCACTAGTCTCATTGCCAGACAGACTTGGGTTTGAATACTGGCCCCACCATTAATCAGATGTGTTGTCTTAAGTTTGTCACATTAATATCTTTGGGCTCAGCTCCTTGTCTGTAAATTTAGGATAGTAATAGCTAATTCCCAGGGGTATTAAAGGATTAATGAGCAAAAATAGAGTAAATTCTAACTGCTCTTATGGAAGTGGGAATGAGGCTGGTATAAGGATGACAGCCCTCCTGCATAAGATAATGCATGCTAGAGGGAAAAGAAGTAAGGTTGAACAAGAAATGTGAGACCAAATCTGGGGAGCATTGAAAACTTAGCAGAAGAGTAAACACTTGATCTGGTGGAATTTATTTTAAGTTCTTGAGCAGGGAATTATCATGACAATCCTGGAAAGACCACTACTTTGGAATTCATTCTCAGGTGGAAGTCAGCCTAGCAGGTATACCTGAGAAGCTGTCCACAGTTGTAAAAAGAAGCTCTACCAGCAAATGATGAAGACATAAAGAACTCCTACAGGGACTTCCCTGGTGGTGCAGTGGTTAAGAGTCCACCTGCCAATGCAGGGGACAGGGTTTCGAACCCTGGTCTAGGAAGATCCCATATGCCACGGAGCAACTAAGCCCATGCGCCACAACTACTGAGCCTTTGCCCTAGGGCCCGTGCTCCACAACAAGAGAAGCCACAGCAATGAGAAGCCCACGCACCACAACAAAGAGTAGCCCCCGCTCCCCACAACTAGAGAAAGCCCGTGCACAGCAACGAAGGCCCAATGCAGCCAGGAAAAAAAAAAGAACTCCTACAAAAGAAGTTAGTAATGTTTCTGAATGAACGGAAAGCATTGAACTGTGCTTAGCTGTCTGCTCCAGTAAAGGGCACTGAGTTAGCTCGAGAAATGAAGATGTTTAATGTGAAAGTGGCTACAGGTGGTTACACATTCTATTGCAATACCATTCTATTTCAGGATGTCACAATCACCCTATGTAGGGTAAGGAAGAACTGCATTAATTAGCCACATTTGGGGGCTGGAGTTGAAAGTACTTTATGTTTTTTTGCTGCTCTGCTACTAACTTGCTATGCAGTCTAAAACTCTGTTTCTTCATTTCTTTGTACTTTAGGTAAGAATAATTTCTGGCCTGCCTACCTCTCATATTTATTGCAAAATGATAAATGTGCAAGGACTTAGGAAACCAAAGTCAAAAGTTACTTTAAAATAATTATTTTCTTTAGAACATATAAAATCAAGATTTGCTATTTATCAGTTAATACTCTAGACCAGTAAACTTTTAAACTTTTGCTTTTAGGTAAACTTAAACTCTTTCGTCTCTAGGACTTCATTATAATCTTAAAAACTGAGAACCCCTAAAGAGCTTTCGTTTATTTCCACCCCCCCCCCACCCCGTGCGTCTTTTTTTTTAATTGGAGTATAATTGCTTTACAATGTTCTGTTAGTTTCTGCTATACAATGAAGGGAATCAGCTATATGTATACATATATCCCCTCCCTCTTGGACCTCCCTTCCACCCCCAACCCCATTCCACCTGTGTAGGTCACCACAGAGCACCGAGCTGAGCTCCCTGTGCTATACAACAGGTTCCCACTAGCTATCTGTTTCACACATGGTAGTGTATATATGTCAATCCTAATCTCCCAATTCGTTCCACCCTCCCCTTCCCCGCCACCCCCCCACCCCCGCTGTGTCCACATGTCAGTTCTCTACATCTGTGTCTCTATTCCTGCCCTGAAAATAGGTTCATCTGTACCATTTTTCTAGATTCCACATATATGCATTAATATACGATATTTTTCTCTTTCTTACTTATTTCACTCTGTGTGACAAACTCTAGGTCCAGCCACATCTCTATAAATGACCCAATTTCGTTCCTTTTTATGCCTGAGTAATACTCCATTGTATATATGTAACACATCTTCTTTATCCGTTCATCTGTCGTTCGACATTTAGGTTGTTTCCACGTCCTGGCTATTGTAAATAGTGCTGCAATGAACATTGGGGTGCATGTGTCTTTTTGAATTATGGTTTTCTCAGGGTATATGCCCAGTAGTGGGATTGCTGGGTCCTATGGTAGTTCTATTTTTAGTGTTTTAAGGAAACTCCATAGTAGCTGTATCAATTTACATTCCCACCAACAGTGCAAGAGGGTTCCCATTTCTCCACACCCTCTCCAGCATTTACTGTTTGTAGATTTTTTGATGGTGGCCATTCTGACCAGTGTGAGGTGATACCTCATTGTAGTTTTGAGTTGCATTTCTCTAATAATTAGTGATGTTGAGCATATTTTCATGTGCCTCCTGGCCATCTGTATGTCTTCTTTGGAGAAATGTCTATTTAGGTCTTCTGCCCATTTTTTGATTGGGTTGTTTTTTTGATATTGAGCTCCATGAGCTGTTTATATATTTTGGAGATTAATCCTTTGTCCATTGATTTACTTGCAAATATTTTCTCCCATTCTGAGGGTTGTCTTTTCATCTTGTTTATGGTTTCCTTTGCTGTGCAAAACTTTTAAGTTTCATTAGGTCCCATTTGTTTATTTTTGTTTTTATTTTCATTACTCTAGGAAGTGGGTCAAAAAAGATCTTGCTGTGGTTTATCAGAGTGTTTTTCCTATGTTTTCCTCTAAGAGTTTTATAGTGTCTGGTCTTACATTTAGGTCTTTAATCTATTTTGAGTTTATTTTTGTGTAAGGTTTTAGGGAGTGTTCTAAGTTCATCCTTTTACATGTAGCTGTTCAGTTTTCCCAGCACCACTTTTTTTTGTTAACATCTTTATTGGAGTATAATTGGTTTACAATGGTGTGTTAAGTTTCTGCTTTATAACAAAGTGAATCAGCTATACGTATACATATATCCCCATATCGCCTCGCTCTTGTGACTCCCTCCCACCCTCCCTATCCCACCCCTCTATGTGGTCACAAAGCACCAAGCTGATCTCCCTGCCAGCAACACTTATTGAAGAGGCTGTTTTTCCTCCATGGTTTATTCTTTCCCCCTTTGTCATAGATTAGGTGACCATAGGTGCATGGGTTTACCTCTGGGCTTTCTATCCTGTACTGTTGATCTATATTTCTGTTTTTGTGCCAGTACCATACTGTCTTGATTACTGTAGCTTTGAAGTATAGTCTGAAGTTGGGGCATCTGATTCCTCCAGCTCTCTTTTTTCTTTCTCAAGATTGTTTTGGCTATTCGGGGTCTTTTGTGTTTCCATACAAATTGTAAAATTTCTTGTTCTAATTCTGTGAAGAATGCCATTGGTAATTTGATAGGAATTGCATTGAATCTATAGATTACTTTGGATAGTATAGTCATTTTCATAATATTGATTCTTCCAATCCAGGAACATAGTATACTTCACCTGTTTGTGTCATCTTTGATTTCTTTCATCAGTGTTTTATAGTTTTCTGAGTACAGGTCTTTTGTCTCCTTAGGTAGGTTTATTCCTAGGTATTTTATTCTTTTTGTTGTGATGGTATATGGGATTGTTTCCTTAATTTCTCTTTCTGATCTTTTGTTGTTAGTGTATAGGAATGCAAGAGATTTCTGTGCATTAATTTTGTATCCTGCAACTTTACCAGATTCATT
>RJWK010055660.1:0-14661 GCA_004363435.1 Platanista minor
CGGGGCTCTCACTGTTGTGGCCTCTCCCATTGCGGAGCACAGGCTCTGGACGCGCAGGCTCAGCGGCCACGGCTCACGGGCCCAGCTGCTCTGCGGCATGTGGGATCTTTCCAGACCGGGGCACGAACCCGTCTCCCCTGCATCGGCAGGCGGACTCTCAACCACTGCGCCACCAGGGAAGCCCTCTTTTAATTTATTTTTGGCTACATTGGGTCTTCGCTGCTGCCCACGGGCTTTCTCTAGTTGCAGTGAGCGGGGGCCACTCCTCGTTGCAGTGCGCAGGCCTCTCACTGCGGTGGCCTCTCGTTGCGGAGCACGGGCTCCAGGCGAGCGGGCTTCAGTAGTTGTGGTGCATGGCCTTCAGTAGTTGTGGCTCGTGGGCTCTAGAGCACAGGCTCAGTAGTTGTGGCGCACGGGCTTAGTTGCTTCACGGCATGTGGGATCTTCCTGGACCAGGGCTCAAACCCATGTCCCCTGCATTGGCAGGCGGATTCTTAACCTCTGCACCACCAGGGAAGCCCTATCTTTTCGAATTACAGTTTTCTCCAGATATATGCCCAGGAGTGGGATTGCTGGATCATATGGTAGTTCTGTTTTTAGTTTTTTAAGGAACCTCCATACTGTTCTCCATAGTGGCTGCACCAGCTTACATCTGCACCAACAGTGTAGAAAGGTCCCCTTTTCACCACACCCTCTCCAGCATCTGTTATTTGTAGACTTTTTGATGATGGCCATTCTGACTGGTGTGAGGTGATACCTCATCGTGGTTTTGATTTGCATTTCTCTAATAATTAGTGTTGAGCATTTTTTCATGTGCCTGTTGGCCATCTGTATGTCTTCTTTGGAGAAATGTCTATTTAGATCTTTTGTCCATTTTTTGACTGGATTGTTTGTTTTTTGGGTTATTGAGATGTATGAGCTGTTTGCATATTTTGGCAATTAATCCCTTGTTGGCTGCATCATTCACAAATATTTGCTCCCATTCCATATGTTGTCTTTTTGTTTTGTTTATGGTTTCCTTTAGTCTGAATATTATAATAGATATACTGTGAGTTAAAATACACACCAGACTTTGAAGACTCAGTGCAAAAAAACAAAGTAAATATCTCAATAAATTTTTAATATTGACTACATGTTGAAATAGTATTCGGAGTTAAGAGAAATATATAATTAAAATCTCTTTCACTTTTTTTCATTTTTTCTAATGTGGCTAACTAGAAGACATTTCATCGCATATGTGATTTGCACTGTATTTTTGTGGGTCGTGCTTTTCTAGAGACCTTTTCAATAAAACACGTGAAGTAAAATTCACAAGTACAAAAGGATGTCAGTAAGTAAGAAAACAAACAACCCAATTTTATAAACGGGCCAAAGACCTTAACAGACATCTCATCAAAGAAGACATACAGATGGCAAATAAGCCTATGAAGAGATGGTCCACATCATGTCATCTGGGAAATGCAAATTAAAGCAATGAGATCCCACTCCACCCCTATGAGAAGGGCCAAAATCCAGAACAGCGACCACACCCAATGCCGCGCGAGGATGTGGAGCAGCAGGCGCTCGTCGCTGGTGGCGGGAACGCAGGGTGGTGCAGTCCCTCCTCGAAGCTGCCGGCCCGGCCCGGCTCCCGAGTGGCAGTCGAAGCACCACATTCAGGAACCTGCACACGACAGGCCTGACTGGCTGGAAGCTGGACTGACCAGGGGCACCTCCGTTTTCTGGTGGATCTGTCTCATCAGATAACGTAATGAAGGTGTTTCAGAGTATTTAAAAACGGGTTGGAATAAACTTGAAGTACTAACACAGCATGCTCTGTACAGTGAATATAGTCGTCCCTCTGGATTCACCAAGCTGTCAAGTTGTAAACCTGAGGGAAAGAGTTCCACGTGAGTGTGTGACAAGTCAGCATTTGTATTTTACACAATTAAATGGAAAAAATAAATTTTAAAAAAGTCTTTAAAGGAAAAGAATGTGTTGGCCTGAAGGAGTAATTGGCCTAAGCGTAGGGTAACATTATAGTTATAATTTCACATTCTCAGCCCTGCCGGCCACCCATGGAATCACAGAGCACTCTGTCCTAAGCATTATTAGGAGGAGGCCGAGGGAGGGGACAGAGACCCAGGCTTCATGAAGTCATTTTAAGGAAGTGATAGCTACAGAGTAGAAAACATGACTGAGGCCCAGGGAAGGTGAGGTGCCGGTCACTGCTAAGGCCAGAGTCCAGTGCACAGCATTCTCTCGAGGGCAGCTGTTAGGAGATTTTTTTATTATTAATTAATCAATTTTTGGCTGCGTTGTGTCTTCGTTGCCACGTGCAGGCTTTCTCTAGTTGCGGCGAGCAGGGACTACTCTTTGTTGTGGTACACGGGCTTCTCATTGCGGTGCCTTCTCTTGTTACGGAGCACGGGCTCTAGGCACACGGGCTTCAGTAGTGTCATGTGGGCTCAGTAGTTGTGGCTCGCAGGCTCTAGAGCACAGGCTCAGTAGTTGTGGCACACGGGCTTAGTTGCTCCGTGGCATGTGGGATCTTCCCGGACCAGGGCTCGAACCCGTGTCCCCTGTATTGACAGGCGGATTCTCAACCCCTGCGCCACCAGGGAAGCCCTGTAATTCACCTTAAAATACTCCAGTGCAGCCGGTGTGATATCACATGTGTGCCAGTCAGCTTCACATCTAATTCTAAGAATGTGCAGCCAACCGCCTGCTACCAGGACTAAAACACAGCTCAGCCATCACTGGAGTGAGCCACCCACAAGGCAGCTCAGTCTCTGTTCTGTGTGCTTGGGGAGACATCTGCACAGCACCTAGGGCCTTCCGGAAAAGGCGACTCTCAGGTAGATCAGTGCACAAATGGACTTATCTACCAAACAGAAAGAGAGTCACAGACACAGAGAACAGACCTGTGGTCGCCAAGGGGGAGGGGGTTGGGGGAGGGACGGACTGGAAAGTTGGGGTCAGCAGATGCAAACTAGCATATACAGGATGGATAAACAACAAGGTCCCACTGTACAGCCCAGGGAACTATATCCAATATCCTGTGATAAACCATCATGGAAAAGAATATAAAAAAGAACGTATATAGAGACTTTCCTGGAGGTCCAATGGTTATGACACCACGCTTCCCCTGCAGGGGGCACAGGTTTGATTTCCAGTCAGGGAACTAAGATCCTCTATGCTGCACGGCGCAGCCAAAAACACAACCGAAAAAAACAAAAAAAAAAAAACCCCAAAAAATAAATGAAAAGAATGTATATATGTATAACTGAGTCACTTTGCTGTACAGCAGACATTAACGTTGTAAATCAAACTATACTTCAATAAAATTAAAAAAAAAAAAAAAAAAAGATCAGTGGCCACCCAGGGCTCGAAGTTACTACGAAGGGGCTTAACGAATGTTTTATATCATAGGAAAAGTTCTATATGTTGACTGTGGTGCCCAGCTTAGATATTTGTCTAAACTCATAGAGGGGAGTTCCCTGGTGGCCTAGAGGCTAGGACTTGGTTCCTTCACTGCCGAGGGCCCGGGTTCAATCCCTGGTCGGGGAACTGAGATCCCGCAAGCTGCACGGCCAAGAAATTAAAACAAACAAACTCACAGAACCCTATACTGAAAAGGGGTTTTTTTGCTATATGTAAATTATATATCAGTAAACTTAAAAAGACTGCACAGTCCACATTTCACTGTAAATTTCACTTCAAAAAATCCATTTTGGAATACTGGGGTCTAGTTGATGTCCTGTTGGCACGTTTAGGGGTGCTGGGCTGAGGCCTGCCACCTGCCCCGAAATGTAGCAGGAGAGGGAGGGCGGGAAGGTCAGACACAGATGTGCACAGACGTGCAACAAAGTAAATGTGGCAAAACTTTCAGGTAGCACCAAGGTCTGTGGTTCCCTAAGTGCTGTGCCAGACCGGCAGCATAGCGTCACCTGGAAACTTGTTAGAAATGCACATTTTCAGCCCAGAGCCGCTGCTGAATCAGAACCCGAGGGAGGCCCCACGCTGTGGGTTTTCACAAGCCTCGGAGGTGATTCCGACGCAGGCTGCAGTCAGAACCGTTGATTAGAGGCTGGTGTGTTGGTGTTCGTCGTACAGTTCTTCCGAGTTTTCTGCATGTTTGAAAATCTTCATGACGAAGTGTTGGGGCAGAGACTGTGTATGCCTGGGAGCTGGCCCCCAGCACTGACTCAGGAAGGGACACCCTCGGAGCGGGGCTCTCGCCAGCCCTCCGCTCTCCCGACTCCATCAACAGCCTGGGCTTCTCTCATCAGCATCCTGGCCGTCCAAAACGGGCTTTTGTGGGTAGAAGTGGTGTCTTGTTACTTAGCACGATAAATGCCAGAAGTGGGCTCGTGTTGGTGAAATTAAAGGTATTTAAGTAGGGATCAGTCAAACTGCCAGAGCAGGCATGGGAGTGTGGAGGCCCACGGCCTGTGCCCCTCAGGCTGGGCTTGGGGCGGGGCCTCATGGGGGCTCATCCTTTGTATCTCAGGAATGTTGCATCTGTGGGTGTGGGGCGGACAGGCAGAGGACTGAGAGCTGGCACTTCTTTGAGCCTCCAGAGCAGGTTGTAGGAACTATTCTGTGCCTGCGTTCTAACCAGTGTCTCGTAAATGCCTGTTTGTATCTGAATCCAGTCTGAGACTCACTTTCATTTTGACCCAGGGGTGAGATGTGGGTGGGCCTCACTCCAACCACTTCAAAATTCTGTGTCCGGGGCTCCCCTCGGGGCGCAGAGGTTGAGAACCCGCCTGCCAGTGCAGGGGACACAGGGTCAAGCCCTGGTCCAGGAAGATCCCACACGCCGCAGAGCAACCAAGCCCATGCGCCACAACTACTGAGCCTGCGTTATAGAGCCCGCGACCCACAACTACTGAAGCCCGCGTGCCGCAACAAGAGAAGCCACTGCAATGAGAAGCCCACGCACCGCAACAAAGAGCAGCCCCCGCTCGCCACAACTAGAGAAAGCCCACTCACAGCAACGAAGACCCAACGCAGCCAAAAGAAAATATTCTCTGCCAGCCGTCACCCCCCAAAGGAACAGAGGGGCTGTGTGTGACCACATGAACTCAGACCAGGTGTAGCAGCAGGGGACAGATCACTTGATAGCTGGATAGTTTCGGAAATGTCATGTGGTTGCCTGACCACAAGTTCAGCCATTTGCTGTCAGTACTTTAAGAATTCCTTCTTAATTAGTCATTGCAGGCATCTATGGCTTCTAGACTTTCTTTGATTCCTGGTTAGCCTTCATTACAGCCTTCTTTTGTTAGTGGGACTTGTCCTTTTTCCCCAAATTTTGCAAAATAGTTACTGATTACTCCAGAGAAGGCTCATTCCACATGGAAGGAAATCTAATGACGTGAGATGTATCGTGATCACCCCTAACATTTCATTCTGCCTTGAGCCTCTTTCCAGGCTGGCCCTTCGTGCAGGGGATACTAGTCCAGCGCTCTTCACCTGAGGGTCACAGATCCCAAAAGTCTGTGGATCGAACTCAAGAGGCTTGTGAACTTGGACGGGGAAAAGTTACGTCTTTATCTTCTCCAAATTCGAACTGAAACTTAGCATTTCCTTCCAATTACGAATGTGGGCAGCACGATACAGGCAGGCTAGCAGGCTAGCAGAACCTGTGCCTTTGTCTCCAGTAGAAATCAGAGATATTTTCACATCACATGACAATTTTGTAGTTATTCTTGAAAGACCATTTATGGTCATCACTGCTTCAAAACTAGGGAAGTTGTTAGATCTGCCAACCGATCTTAATGCATGAATGAAGAAACACATATATTACTATATCACCAGATTTCTAAAATATTTGATCACTGTATTTCAATAAAACTGGTTTCCTTTGGAATCATATGTATTTTATTTTATGCCATAGAAAATATTCTGAGAAGGAGTCCACTGGCTTCCCCAGACTGTTAAAGAAGTTCCTGGCTCAAAAAAGATGAAAAAAATCCTGCTTAGCCAGATTGAGAGATGTTATTTATTTCTGAAATTTATTTCTGAAACATGTAAGGGTTGGAAACCCACCCCCACCATGGCTCTCAGGGCACTGGCAGCCCGACTTCAACAATTGCTCGGAATTCAAAGGAGCTGAAGGGAGGGGAGGTGGCCAAGGGCAGAGCAGTGGAAACAACACTTGCTTAGGGACCAGCCTTCCCATCTGGGCCTGGGGATTTGCTGGTATTTCATCATCACGGTGACAGCCTTTGCTCTTAAAGATAATAATCTTCGAATTCCTCAGTTTTGGTGTGAGCCTCAGTATTTTCAGTGGCTCCAAAACAAAAGTAGATTTACTGCAAATGTACTGCATAGTTTTCAGTGAAGCTCAACCTTGGCCCGTTGTACAGAAACGCATGAAACGGCCCCTGCTTTGCTGGCTATAAAACCCAACTGGAAGCTGTTCCAAGCTCAGGAGAAAGATGGTTGTTTAATAAAGAGGAACAGGAGGAGAGAGCCCTGTCAACTCTCTTAGAGACGCTGAGAAGACGGCACTGGCCGCCGGCACACTTTGGTCATAGGACACAGGGAGCGAGATCTGGATTTGAAACCTGGCTTAGCCACGTACTAACTAGATTTGGGGGGAATTAAAGTCTTTGAGCCTCCTTTTCGTCTCTGTGAAATGCAGTTCATCAGTGGATATTTTAACTTTCACTGATTTCCACTCAACTACACCACTTCCACCAAAAAAAGGCTGTGGGCTTCCCTGGTGGTACCGTGGTTGAGAGTCTGCCTGTCGATGCAGGGGACACGGGTTCGTGCCCCGGTCCGGGAAGATCCCACGTGCCGTGGAGCGGCTGGGCCCGTGAGCCATGGCCGCTGAGCCTGCGCGTCCGGAGCCTGTGCTCCGCATTGGGGGAGGCCGCAACAGTGAGAGGCCCGCGTAGCGCGGGAAAAAAAAAAAAAAAAAAAGGCTGTGAAGCCAAGCATAAATGGCTGAGCCCGTTTTTAAACCAGTATTCCACTTGTTAATGCCTTTTGTCCTATCATGTACCACGCGTTTAAGAATAAATTGTCTTCAAACCAAATGTCAGTCAACTGTACAACGTCACACAAACCAATTTTTTCTCTTTTACATGGAAATAACAGTTCAATAGTAGCAGATACTTTTTTTAGAATACAATAAGAAAAAATATTTAATTCTTCCTTCTAGATCGGGGGGTGAAATGATAGGTCTCTGAGCCTAATTCTCGGGAACTATCTTAAAATCATGTTTCCAAGCCCCCAGGCCTCTCACCAGAGCAGGCCCCCAGCACCTCATTTGTGTTTTCCACAGCTGCCCACATTTGAACTTCAGATTCCAGCTGTGATACCCCGTGAGCATTCAGCCCTTGCTCTGTTACAGTCTATTACTTTGCACTCCTGTCCTGACGCTGCTCTGTAAATAGCGCCCCGTTATGACTCCTCTTCCACGCGGGCGGCGGGGTGTCCCTCCGTCAGTCCTTTGTGTTCACTGTCTTCGAGCCCTTGGCACAAAAGCGCTCAGCGGACACTACCGGCTGCCACACAGTCCTGTCCCACCATAGTCAACAGCGTACCCACGGAAACGGAGTGTTATACGACTATGGGATCCTGGGCCTTTTAAACAATACTGTAACCTGCGTCACCCAGACCTGCGCTCAGCGTTTAGCATTGGAATCACAAAGGCACCTTCAAACATGAAACCTGTTCTCAGCGGAGCAGAAAAGTACTTGTTTTTCACACAGATGAACCCCATGCATCAGTGTTTTGCCAGTAGTGCTCTTTGCAGCTCTTACGTGTGATGACGTCACTGCACAGTAACGCCCAGCACTGCCAGGGAGTTCTCAGGGCTGAGCCCCTTGGACTGGTGTCTGGGCTCAGGGGGCCCACGTGGCACTTTAGACCATGCCCGTTAGGAGAGCTGTGTCCTGGAAGCGAAAGGGCAACTTCCTCCACGCGGTCCTCACGGTGGGGGTATTGCTCCTCTTGGGGAAGAAACTGAAGTGAGTTGACCACCTCTCTTCACCCCTAGTCTCAGGTTCCTGACATTCTGAGAGGTTTTCAGTGACACATTCCGATGGGCGTGTGACCTGCCCACACGGGGTGTGGCCTCGGAGACCCCCTCTGAAGCAGCCTGACCTCCGTTTCCAGCTGAGATCGAGGCCACCTTGTGTGTGTGCACGTGTGCGTGTGTGTTTGACAAACGATAGGGCTCGACCTTGATCAATTCAGCTAATCATGCAATGAGTGTAAAAACACTCAGAAAAAGGTGGAGTGGTGACATAATACTATCGGATGTCAGCAAGTTCAAAGTCATCTGCATATTCCCCGTCTAACTTGTAAACCCCACGTTTTTTCTCTTTGCATAATAGCATTAAAAGAAAACTAGGGCTATCCCTGAGCCAGAGCCCTGAATTTCAGAGACCGTCCATACCATGTCGCTCTGCTCTCACCAGACAAAATACTTGTCAGGGCTTAAAATGGCTGAGAATTAATTCCACAGCTGGCGGTTGTGATGTTCACCCTGTGGTATTCCTTCCTGAGGTTAGGGAAATTCCATTCAAAGTCCCCAAATTCTTCTATTTTTTTCAGTATGTACAGCATGTAGAACTTAATATAGCTCAACAGTTTTACAAAACAAAATTCACTATCTGTAGAATGTTGGTCACAAAATCATCATAAATGCCTTTTTTAGATTTTCCGATCATGACTCCTAAGAACGCACAGCTATGTATGGGCTGTAACTGGGAGCAGACGGCGCTGTCACCTTCTGTAGAAATTCACTTCCCTCCCCAAATGTGACGTTAATAATTTGATTCATTGGATGGAAAACTGACAGATTATTGGCTTTACCCTCCCTTCTAAATAGAACATTCTTTTCCCTCTTGATATTTGGTAAGCTCCAGCTCTTCAGGATTTTTCCTTGGATAAAAGTTTCAACGAACACCTACCGTATGCTGGGGACTTCACAAGTATGTCTCTCTCATTTGGTTCTCATGACACCATGGGACAGATATGAATCCCTACTCTGTAAAGGAGGAAACCAGGGCTGTGAAAAGTTCCAAGAAACTGGGTCAAGATCTCATTACTAACCAGATCCGTTGGCTCCAAAGGCTGGGTCTTTCCAGTCCACTCAGCTGCCTCCTGGACCAGAGGTCATGTGCTTGCAATCCAGGATCAGGGAAGGCTTCCTGGAGGAGGTGGCAGGCTGGGGAGCTGATTCAAGGTCAGGGTGATGGAGCTTTCAGAGCAATGAGTGGGAAAAAGAATTAAGGATCAAAATCACAAGGAAAATAATTAGAAACACAACGTACACATGGCATTCCTGGGCACCTGCTAATCACCCCGTTGGACAGCAGTTAAATCGTTCTACCACATTTATTGGTCACTGCCCATGTGCCAACCGCTGTTCTCGGCACTGACGATGGAACTAAGGCTGAATGGTTCCAGCGCTGTTGTTGGCCGCAGTGGGCTAAGGCCTCTCCTTCCCTCGCCTTCACCTACTAATCCATCCACCCCCGCCTTTTCCAGGAGCCTCGGAAGCGCGTCCAGGACACAAAGCTCAGACAGAAGCCTGGCAGCAGAGCAGCGCGCGAGGAGGTTCTGTCTGTCCTGAGCTGTCACCGGTGAGGGGGGGTGGGGAGGGGGGTGTCGCGGGAAAGGACCCACCGGTGCCTGACCAGCTCCCGGTCCACTGGTCTACTGTCTGCGCCTTTGACCACACCTGGCCGCCTAGTCCCGGCCCCGGCTCCGCGCCCCCGCACCTGCCTTGCCCGCATCCCAGCGGCATCCCGTCCCTGGGGATGGGGGAGGGCTCTTCCCAGCTGCCTTGGCTCCACGCGGCCCGGGAACAGGCGCCACAGGGTGAGGACAGAGCCCGCGGGGCCACCGGCCGCAGAAGGAGCGGGCGCCCGCGACTCTGGCCCGTCCCCTCCCTCTAGGCCGCGCTGGCCTCCACGCACCGCCCCGTCGGGTAAGACTCGGAACCAGCCAGCCCGCCAGAGTTTGGTTTCCAGATGGGTTTCGTTTCGTCAGCAAAGTGTTTACTCAAAAACGGACTCTGCAAATTTCTAGGCGAGTCGCGCCTGCCGCCCCGGGTCGGATATGGTTCCTTCCTCGGCGGGCTTCACCTGGTGGTCCTCGCAGGTACCTGCGCCTCCTGAGCCGCTTGGCAACCCTGAGGCCAAGCTGGACCCATCCCGCGTCAGCAGCCCCCTCGTCCTCCGAACCCGCGGCTGTGCTTCTAGAGCAGGTTGGCGGAGACTTCCGACAAAGGACGCGACAGCAAATACCGGGGCTCTGCGGGCAACACCGTGTCCCTCACAACTGCTGCCGTAGGGCAAAAGCGGCCACAGAGAGCACCGAATGGGTGCGCGTCACTGTGTCCCCCAAAAGCTTCATTCACAGACACTGAAACACAGATTGCATATAATTCTCACGAGTCATGAAATATTCTTTTTCTGATTTTCTCCCCCAATCATTGAAAAATGTAAACAGCATTCTTAGCTCATGGACAACCTAAGAACCGGTGGTGGGACAGACGTGGCCCGTGGGCCACGGTTTGCTGACCCCTTGTACAGGGTGAGTTGTGTTCCTCCAGAATTCCTGTTGGAGCCCTCAGCCCCAGGACCTCAGACTGTGACCTCATTTGGAGAGAGGGTCCTTGCAGAGGAAATCAAGCTGAAATGAGGTCTTTAGGGCGGGCCCTAGGCCACGTGATTATGTGTCCGTACACACAGGGGAAGTCTGAACACAGACACAGACAGAGGAAAATGGTGTGGAGGCCTCTGCGGCCACCGAAGCCGGAAGCGTGGCCTGGCACACACTGTCCCACGGCCGCCAGTGGGACCCAGCCCTGCGGACACCTTGAGGGCACACCGCCAGCCTCCAGGACTGAGAGCCAGGAATTTCCATCATTTGAGCCCCCAGCGTGTGGCGCTCTGTTAGGCGGCCCCGCAAGCCGCTCCAGCCTCGGCCTCTTCTCCACCAGCCCTGCCACCCACTGTCCACACAGCGGAGTCCAGAGGCCATGCCCCTCCTCAGTGTGGACCTGCTCAGTGACTCCCGTTGCTCCTGGGTGGGTGAGCTGCACCGTCTTGCCCCTCCCGGAGGCCCAGCGGCCCTCACGCCTCCCTCCAAGGCGCCTCTCAGGGCTGTGTGATGACCACTCCTTCCTGGGCCTCCCTCCAAGGCGCCTCTCAGGGCTGTGTGATGACCACTCCTTCCTGGGCCCCTTCCAGCCCCTTCCAGGCTGGACTTACTGTTATACATTCATTGTTAGTACATTCACATTTTTCTTCTGATTTTAAAACAGTCAAAATTAAAGCATTTCTGTGGGCCCTGGGCCTGATGGTGAGGCTCACGGGGGATGTGAGGGGGATCTAGGTCACCAGCATCCTCCCTCACGCCAGCCCCTCCAACTAAACATACTGCTCAGTGAAAACAGTACTGCTCTGCAAAAGCAGCTTGGGGACAAGTCCCCACCCTTACTCAAGCCGACTGGGGGCCCTACCAGTGCCACCAAGAGGGAGGCTGTTTGGTGAAGAAAATGGAAGGGTGCCATCCAGCAAGAGCAGTGAAAGCTTCCCCCCCAGGTATCCTGTCCCCCAACCCCCCGCAGATTCTTGAGCCTCAGGGCCTGGGATGCTGTGTGCGCCCGCCCTCCCTGCCCTGTGCCTGGCTAGCGCCACTCCCTCTGGCGCTCAGAGGCCACTTCCTGGGGAAGGCCAGACCCCACGTGATTTGGTTGGAAGTTCACCTCCTGGAGGCTGTAAATTCTACGATGACAGGGTCCTGTCTGGTTTGCTCACCGTTGTGATCTCAGCATCCAACACTGTGCCTGGAATTCAGCACACATGTGGTGGATGAATGAACGAAAAAATATTTATGATTCCTGAAATTCCACCTAAAGAGATTCAGTCTTTTGAAACTTAAAGGCTTTCCATCTCCTGGGTTCCCTCTAAAGCACAAGTACCCAGCGGTTATTAGTTACAGAGGGAATGTAGTCCAGAAGGGCCAGACGTGGCCTCCTAAGCGACCACACGTGGGATGTAGAGAACAGCATCTCCTTCCGTGGGAATCAGGCCAGGACTTCAAAGGGCATTTTCAAGGACCCTCCTCTCTTACTTTTGCCCCCCTCTTAGGGCCCGCTAATAGAAAGGACCTGGGCTGGGGAGCATATGTGATCCTACACTATTTTTATTGTACTTAGTAATTAAAAATTAGTCTGGAGAAGAGACTGGTAAACGTGTCCAGAACGGTTCCCCAGTCGGGGGCGGGGGAGGGGTGCGCAGGGGAGGGCGGGGCGCATGCAGCAGCCTGTGTTTGCAGGAGCAAGTTCCGAGTTCCGGGCACTCAGCCCCCTCACAGCCGGTTCCCTCCCAGCGTCCGCCCCTGCCAGCTGCACTTTCTTGGCTTCTCCCTCTGTATTCTGCCACTTCTTCCCTTCCTAGCCAGATTTCTTCTACAATTTCTCCAGATTGCTGTAGCTGTGTTCAATATTTGAGTGGTTACACATTTGTTAGAGGGCTCTTCAAGATGCTTCACGTCTCTGCACTTTTAGTTGTGTGTAGAATAGGTGGACGTGAACTTGCCCTTTTTTAAAATTTATTTATTTATTTATTTTTGGCTGCAATGGGTCTCCGTTGCTGCGCACGGACTTTCTCTAGTTGCGGCGAGCGGGGCTGCTCTTCGTTGCGGTGCGCAGGCTTCTCACTGTGGTGGCTTTTCTTGTTGCGGAGCACGGGCTCTAGGCATGCAGGCTCAATAGTTGTGGCACGCGGGCTTCAGTAGTTGTGGCGTGCAGGCTCTAGAGCGCAGGCTCAGTAGTTGTGGCGCACGGTCCCTGAACATGCCCCTTGATCTGGGGGAAAGCTTTTTTTTTTTTTTTTAATCTATTTTTCTCTTTCTAGATCGAAGTACAACTTATATTCACCATCATCATCTTTCCTCCATCATAATTTCACCCTGGAAGAGAAACATTAAAATGCAGACTTAGTCCTTCAGGATAAGCCAAGTCCTGTTTCGTGTGAATGTAACTTACTGTTATCGGCAGTGTTGAGAAAAATAATTCCTTGGTGGTCAGCAGCCATTTACAAGAGAAAGTGTCTCTTTATCCATTCTTATTTAGTATTAATTCCTTAAAATTCCAAAGTCCTCTTCTGAGGAAAGCCATGAAATAGAACTGAATTAAAACTAATTACATGGGACTTCCCTGGTGGCGCAGTGGTTAAGAATCTGCCTGCCAGTGCAGGGGACATGGGTTCGAGCCCTGTTCCGGGAAGATCCCACATGCCGCGGAGCAACTAAGCCCATGTGCCCCAACTACTGAGCCCGGATGCCACAACTACTGAAGCCCACATGCCTAGAGCCCATGCTCTGCAACAAGAGAAGCCACTGCGATGAGAAGCCCGTGCACCGCAACGAAGAGCAGCCCCCACTCGCCGCAACTAGAGAAAGCCTGTGCGCAGCAACGAAAACCCAATGCAGCCAAAAATAAATAAATAAATAAATTTATTAAAAAATAAATAAAACTAATTACATGACAAGAATAATATTTCTTGTTAACAGAAAATACTCAAATGGTTTTGGTGCCACCAACTAAGGAATGGCTTCTAGTTTCAGAGAGATTCTATTTCACCTGAGGGAAACGAGGTGAGAAAGGCCCACTTACTGTGGTTATTTTGTTTCTGCCATGTCCATGGGGACTTCCATGTGCTCATTTATTATGTAAAAAAAATTACTGAGTGACTTCTACATACTAGGCAAGGGGCTAGATAGTTTGGCAGCTACTGTACCCATCCAAACCCTGGGCCCTCACCTCAAGGAGCTGAAAGTCTAACAGGAGAAGTAGGACGCGTCTGGAATAAACGCGTCTCAGCAGGTGCCGCTGGGAATTCAAAGGAAAGGAAAGTGGTCCTTTCCAACAGAGACCATCAAGAACAGCTTCCTGGAGATGCTGCAGTAGAACCAGGCCATGAGAGAGGGTGCAGTATTGACAGTTTCCTCATGCTGCCATAACAATTCCACAAACGAGGCTAAAGCATCACAAGTTTATTATCTTCCAGTTGCGGAGGCCAGAAGCCCAACACGGGTCTCACTGGCTAAAACCAAGGCATTAGCAGGGCGGCCTTCAGCCTGGAGACTCTAGGGAGAGTCTGTTTCCTGTCCATTTGGGCTGTTCTTTGTGGTGGTAGGACCCAGGGCCCTGTTTTCTTGCCGACTGTAGGTTGAGAGCTTTTCAAAGCTTCCAGAAGCTGCACGTGGCCTCTTCTGACCTACATTCCCATCGTCAGGGAGTAAGCATAGGCTTCTTTAAGTCACTACTTTGTGGTAGTTTGTTACAGCAGCAGTAGCAATCTCCCATTAAAAATAAAAATAAATCCTCCCCGTGAGCCCTCCTTCTCCTCCAGCTGCTACTTGATCACTTTCCTCCCCTTTCCAACTGTATATCTCAGAGTTTTTTGTCTTTTGCTACTGTGCTCATCACAATATCTCCCATCTAGCAGCTCCTCTACCAAAAGAGCTCTTGGCTAAGATTCCAGTGGCTTCCACGTCTTTAAATCCAGGGGGCATTTTCCAGCTATCATTTTACTTGCTTCTTAGTAGCCTGTATCTTGGTTGATCCCTCCCTCCTTGAAACACTCTTCCTTTTGTTTCTGAGAAGCCCTGTTTTCCTCCAGCCACCCCCCCACCTCC
>RJWK010055661.1:0-14663 GCA_004363435.1 Platanista minor
CGGCCATGGCTCACGGGCCCAGCTGCTCCGCGGCATGTGGGATCTTCCCGGACTGGGGCACAAACCCGTGTCCCCTGCATCAGCAGGCAGACTCTCAACCACTGCGCCACCAGGGAAGCCCTGTAGATTTTTTGATGATGGCCATTCTGAACAGTGTAAGATGATACCTCATTGTAGTTTTCATTTTCATTTCTCTAATAATTAGTGATGTTGAGCATCTTTTCATGTGATTCTTGGCCATCTGTATGTCTTCTTTGGAGAAATGTCTATTTAGATATATCATCCATTTTTTATTGTTTTTTTTTTTTTAATTGGGCTGCATGAGCTGTTTGTATATTTTGGAGATTAATCCCTTGTTGGTTCCTTCGTTTGCAAGTATTTTCTCCCATTCTGTGGGTTGTCTTTATGTTTTGTTTATGGTTTCCTCTGCTGTGCAAAAGCTTTTAACTTTAATTAGGTCCCATATATTTATTTTTGGTTTTATTTCATTATTCTAGGAGGTGGATCAAAAAAGATCTTGCTGCAATTTATGTCAGAGAGTGTTCTGCCTATGCTTTCCTCTAAGAGTTTTATAGTATCTGGTCTTACATTGAGGTATTTAATCCATTCTGAGTTTTTTATTTTGTCTGGTGTTAGGGAGTATTCTAATATCATTCATTTAATATAGCCGTTCAGTTTTCCCAGCACCATTTATTGAAGAGACTGTCTTTTCTCTATTGTATATTCTTGCCTCCTTTGTCATAGATTAGGTGACCATAGGTGCGTGGGTTTGTCTCTGGACTTTCTATCCTGTTCCATTGATCTATATTTCTGTTTTTGTGCCAGTACCATACTGTTTTGATGACTGTAGCTTTGTAGTAGTATAGTCTGAAGTCAGGGAGCCTGATTCCTCCAGCTCCATTAATGACCTATCTGAATGTGTTGTGTTTTATTATATGCAAGTTTTATTTTTGTAATTTTAAAATTCATATATACATATTTTTCAGTAGAACATAAATATCAATGTTTTCCTTTTATGAGAAATCCACATTCATCTCAACTCAGGTTTGGCATCAACAGTTACAATTTTACTATATACACTTTTCCTGTGGACATGGTTAATTGATAAAGGGCTGGACAGTTGACACCAACATGGGCCAGATTCTGTATTCCATCGATTTGTAACAAAGACACTGATCATCCTGTTTGCTCATACAAACATGAAATTGAGAGGTGTGGCATGGACATATGAATGGAGAAATAGAAAGCTATCTGCAGAGATGAATGCAACAGACAAGTGACTATGTTTTCTGAAGGGGAGAAAACAAGTGAATAGTCACTTGATTTCCTGATAGCTTTGCAGTTCCTGATTCTAGCCAGTCCTTAGGAAGTCCAGTCACACTCCTTGCGCTTATGTTCTATAAGACATGTCTATATCCAAGTGATAAAGTATCCACTTTTGCTTATGAAAAGATACATTATCAGACATAATACAAGCTTATTTGTCCAGTCCAATAAGATAGCAGAGTCAAGAGGAAGACAAAGGACTGGTAGACTTTGATGGAAGCATCAGTGGTGTTCGGAAAAAGTTCCTAAGAGCAGATTCTGCTCAGATGCAACTCTGTGAGAGAAGGAGCAGGGTTTGGGAAGGGATTTATGAACCTTGATAGAGGAGATTTATCTTAAGATTCAGAATCCTTAGGGTTAGTGAGCTAGGGTGGGCAAATTGGATTGTCAACGTCAAGAAAAAAGGGACTAACCTAATTTAGATAATTTAGGGGAGTCGCTCATCTTAAGGTAGTCTCCCAATATTTCACATGAATTTATTTCCTCTAAGGGTAGATTTATTCTATCATGAAGGAAAGAAACAAATGTGCAAATGAACAACAGAGAAAGATGGACTAAATGACTTAGAGCAGTGGTTCTCTAAGTGTGAACCAAGAACCAGCAGTATAAGTACTACTTGGAAATTTAGTAGAAATACACTCTCTGCTCTCCTCCCTAGACCTCAAGCACCAAACCTATATCCTGTTTCATATATTTGGAAGCAAAAATTTGGATATAGTCTCACAACAGGGTTTGATTAAATGAAATCAGGATGCTCCCTGAAACTTTAGCACCCATTTACCAAATTTCACTGCTTAGCCACCACAGTGAAATTTCATCTTCTCCTTAAAAAATACCTCTAATAACACAAGTTATTTTTTCATTATTATACTATTATAGTTATGAGCAATAACTACAGTCATAATTTACTGAGCAGTAAATTCAATTTAGTGTTATCTAAATAATGAAGAGGTAATACATTTCAATTTAGTGTTATCTCAGGGTTAACCCAAGTATCAATACAATAGTATGTATATCATGGAAGATACACAAATATTTCTTATATTAATATGTATGCATTCATTTTCATGTGAATTAGAAAAATACTGCTTCCATTTATAGTTTTCTTTGTAAATACAATAGTCAAAATATGGGTACATTTATAGAAACATTAAGTAAATTATAGGTGATATGTAAATATGGCAACGATTGTGAAAGTATTCATGGGAAAATAATATTTGAGACAAGTTGCTTTTTATCATTCAATCATCAAAATAGTGCCATGAAACAGGTATTATCTCCAAGGATCAGAGAGTTTCTGTAACTCTCCCAGGACCCTACAGCTTGTGTGTCCAGAGTTAACATTTAAACCCAGAGCTTATACCCAAATCCACGTCCTTAATCTTATGTTATATCCTCTTCGGCATTTCCAGTTTTATAGTTCCTCAAAATATATACATTTGACCCTTGAACAACACAGGTTTGAACTGCGTTGGTTCACTTATATATGGATATTTTCAATGTAAATACTAGAGTAGACAAGATCCGAGGTTAATTAAATCTGCGGATATAAGGAATTGCATATACAGTGGGCCAGCTAGAAGTTACACATCGGTTTTAGACTGCATGGAGGGTCAGCATTCCTAACCCCTGCATTGTTCAAGGGTCAAAACATGTGTATACATGAAATATATACAAGTAACTGTGTATATATCATTAACATGATAATTTTTAATCTTTTCCTAATTTTAATTGTTTCAATCGCACTACTCTGTACTGTATGCATATTATTTTAAATATCCTCTCTGTCATAATGCCTGGGTTAAACTTTTTAAAATTCTCTTCATATTATAATGTAAATTTATATAAACTAGGATTGTGTCTGTTTACTTATATCACGAAATAAAATGCGTACACAATAAAATGCTATGTGCAGACAGTACTTGGTCATTGTGTGTGTGTGTGTGTGTGTGTGTGTGTGTGTCTGTGTGTCTGTGTAATCCTTAAATATGACCAACTTTGGTAGCATATGGTGCTCTAGTAAGCAACCAAAAGAAATATCAGATAGCATTTTCCTTGGGAGTGGACAATCTTTGATGGACACATTGATTCCATTCATTGCAACTGAGGAATAAAGTGCTGGAAAGAGAAAAATTATGTTTCCTGTCAATGAGGAGTTTTCCATTAGTGAAAAAGTAAATGAAACTTGTAACACAATTATAAGTAAACTGTGTGGGTAAATGTATGCTGTATGTGTGTCTGTGTTTTGTTTGTAAGTGCACATTTACAATTTAGAGAGGTAAGGGTAAAGAGAAGAAGGGAGGAAAGAATGAAGAAAGTGTTAAAATTTAGACTCTCTACAGAAGAGCAATAACTCGTTCACAATATAAGTGATTTAGAGATGTGGAATTCTGTGGCGAGTGAAAAGAGCAAGTAATTGGCATAGGGAACTTGGAGAGCAGACAGGGGACTTCAGGCTTTCATTACTTATTTATTGCATTTACTCATTTATTCAACAAATGCATAATGAATACCACTACAGTATGTGCAGAGTGCACTGGGAGGTGCTGGAATATAAATAAATCCATGTCTAGAGTAAAACAGAACAGACTGTAATGGTAGGAAGATCTTTGGAGAAATACAAATGGTTATGATCTTGATTACAAATAAATATTGATAAATACAAGAATTAGAAAAGGGGAAGATATTTGTCCACATAAAATAATGATGTCAATAACTATAAAAGTGAAAATAAATAAAAGAATGTGAGATAAACTTTATGTTTCTGATATGAACATTTGAAATCTCAAATGGACACTGAAAGTAATTTTAACAGAGGAGTGTTTTTCACACACCCAAATAAGCCTCTCGCTTTAGCTTTTAAGGTTACTCTTTCAGAAATATCCTAAATCATACACATTAAATTCACATTTTTTTAAGAGAAAATAGCATTTATTTGTACTTTTCTGGGAGGAACCTAAGTTCATATCCTATTAAGTATATAATCTTTCTAAGCATTTAGTTCCTTATGTAACATGGGTATGATAATACTACCTACCTTATTTGTTTTCTCATCTATAATATCAGTACAATAATAACAACTGCCTTTAAAGACAGTTCAGAGTTTCAACAAAATAAACTATATAAAGAATCTAGCTCAGCAGCTGGCACATAATTAGGGCTCCATAAATATTAGCTAATGTTGTCATATTATCCCAGTTAACCTCGGTATATTTTTGCTAATTTTGAATGTATACTGAGAAACTTTGGGGAAAGAAATCAATCCATTGCCAAGCAATTGAATAATTAAAAACAATATTACTGTATTAATGTGCAATTAGGTAATCACTTTTAAGAACAAAATTGGCTAAGAATAAGGAAACTAAAGTTCTTTACAACTTATCCAATAAATCTCTATAAAGTTAAGGTTATTTTGTGATCCCAGAGTCCCCAATAACTTATGGTAGTTTATATTATGGGAATTCAATGACACGGAAGTATAATTCAGAACTTTTGCATCTGACCATGAAAGAGTGACAGGTATGAAACTTGCCTTTCTGAAGTAAGAGATAGAAACTTGACTGAATATAAGAAAGGACTGTTTTCAAACATTTGAACAAAAGTGTAGGACTGTGATCCCTGAGGGCAGAGAAAGAAGTAGTCCACCTTCAAAACTGCCACAGCTTACTACCTGAAGCCAATTTCAGAACAAGGGCACGGGAAGGAGGAACCTGAGCAGAGAGTGGAGATCTTGATAAGCTTAAGATACACTGATTGGAGTTTGGGGAAGCTAAATCAGCTGTAATTTGTGGGACAGAGTACTGAGTGGGAGGGAGATACAGAAAAAAAAGGCTCCAGTAGTCTGCATAGGAGGTTTGCAGAGTTTTCAGCTAAATACTCATCATCATTTTCAAAGGAAAATATTCCATCAGCTGAAGCAAAACAAAACAAAAAGAGCTGGATATCTATAAGCAAAACCTTCTAGAACTCACGGGAAGTAATGAGACCTTGTTGAACACTGAGGCAATCAGCAGAGCTGCCAGAGTCACACCTAAATATTAAGACTAAACTAGCTTTACTGTAAAGGTTACTGTAAATGTGCTCTAACAAAACTCAAAAATAAAAGAGGGTTTTTAAGAGAAGTAAAAGGAGAAAGATAAGCTGATCAATAAATAACTGAGCTGCTTGACTAAAGAAACTTCTACTACAGATGTACAAAAAAGCAGCGTACATTATGACCCATAATCACAAGGAAAATCCGTCAGTAAAAACAAACCAAGAAATGGCAAAGATAATGGAAATAGCAGAGAAGGAATTTTAAAAAAGCAATTACAGTTATCCTAAATATGCTTAAGGATTTAAATAAAAGCATTAACATAATGAGGAGAAAAACAGAAGATAAGAAAAAGAACCAAATGGAAATTCTGGAGGTGAAAAACACACCATGTGTATTTAAAACTAATAGAATGTCTTAATATCATATGAAATACTAAAGAAGAAAACATCAATGGACTTGAAGTTAAAAATAATAGAAATTACCTAAACAGAAGTCCAGAAAAACCAAAAAACTAAAAAAGTAAACGCAGAGACTTCTGGTTTCAGTTTTGACATTTAAAGACCTTGAAACTCATCATGCTTGCCCTTATAAACAGAAAAATCCAAACACTGAAAATCAATGACTTTTCTTCAATCCATCAGTTAACCAAGCTTGAGGACAAACTAAGACTCCGAAATCTGGAGAGAGAGAAGAATAAAAGGAATCACAGCCAAGATTTACTTAATTGGGGCAGAAGATATAAACTAGTAGGACCACTTAAGTGATAAATTTAAGGAATTGGTGGAGGCTGAGTGTAGACTATCATGAAAGTGGGAAAATCCTGGGCCCTCACCCAGGGATCTCTGACACTTCAGTGAGCTTTACCAACTGGCGAAGATCAGAGAATGATTCTCTCATGGTTCTGGAAAGGAGAAGGAAAGATGAATCCTTGAGAAATATGCCCAGAACATTCTCCATAACAAAGGCATGCTCTCCAAGAGAAAAGACTTTACCAGATTCTCCCAGCTGGTAGAAAGTCATTTTGTCTCCCTCTCATCTTCCTGTCTTCCTCTAAAGGGGGGAAAAAAGCTATGCCACTGGAGAAAAACTCTTGACGGTCAAAGCCCGACCCAGAAACACATAAAAGATTTAGCCATAAGATTATACAATGCATCCCCTCCCTCCACATTACAACCACACCAACAGGGCTCTACATAATATCAGTGGATTACAGCTGAAACAGCATAAAGTCACAGTGTCTGTAAGGAGAAGTACTTAGGGAAGCCCAGATCAGATTCAGCAAAGGAGCCAAAGATAGCAGTTGAAGAATTTGAAGCCTCTGTAATCTACAGCTTCAGGTAACATTAAACACAGCCCAAGTCCTAGCCAAGATTAAAATAAATCCTCACATTAAAAGCCTGTTTACCTGGGTTTTTTTCCTAATCTATCTGTCCGAAGTGAGGGAAGTTAACTAAATCTGTTGTGGCAATCATTTTGCAATGCATGCAAGTCAAGTCATTATGGTATACACCTTAAACTTATATAGAACTATATGCCAATTATATCTAAATAAAATGAAAGAAAAAATAATTATATATGAGAAAAAAGTCTGTTTGCCTCAGTTCTTATTACATGATAGAAGATATCCAGTATTCAACAAAAAATTACAGGCATGCTAAAAGGCAAGGAATAGCACAGTCTAAAGCAACAAAGCAAACAACAGCATGGAAATATCAGATGATAAATCTAAAATAACCATGATTAAGAAGGTATTTTTTGGGCTTCCCTGGTGGCGCAGTGGTTGAGAGTCTGCCTGCCGATGCAGGGGACACGGGTTCATCACCCGGTCCGGGAAGATCCCACATGCTGCGGAGCTGCTGGGCCCGTGAGCCATGGTCGCTGAGCCTGCGCATCCGGAGCCTGTGCTCCGCAACAGGAGAGGCCACGACAGTGAGAGGCCCACGTACCGCACAAAAAAAAAAAAAAAAAAAAAAAAGAAGGTATTTTTTAATGATAAACGCAAAATAACTATGATGAAGAAGGTACACTACTTCCATATTGATGGATAGGATGACTCAGTATTGTTGAAATGTCAGTTCTCCCCTACTTGATCTATAGATTCTACACAACATCAATAAAAATTCCAGCAAATTATTTCATGACTATCAACAAACTGATTCTAAAATTTATATGGAAAGGCAAAATAACCCAGCATGGCCAATACAATATTGAAGAAGAACAAATTCAAAGGAATGGCATTACCCCCAAATTCAAGATTTAGTATAAAGATACAGTAATCAAAAAAGTATGGTATTGGCATAAGGATAAAGCTTACAGATCAATGGAGTAGAACCGATGATATAAATCGTCAATATCAGGAATAAAAAAGCAGCCATCTGTACAGATCCTACAGACACTAAAAGAAAATGAGAAGAAAAAATTAAAGGACAATTTTTGCCAATAAATTTCAAAAGTTAGATGAAATGAACAATTTCCATAAAAGAAACATTTTTACCAACAAAAATGTAAAATACAAAAGGAAAAAATATGAATAGTCCCATAGGTATATAAAAAAATAAAAATGCTGTTAACTTTCCAACAAGGAAAAAAAATCAAATCAAGATCGCTTTACTGATGAATTATTTCAAACATAAGATAAAAATGTTAGACAAACTATTTCAGAAAATAAATGGAAAGAACAATTCCTTTTTATCTTATTAGGCCAGAATTAATGAGATACTAAACCAAGTCAAAGGTAATCCAAGGAAAGAAAAGTAAAGTCCATGTGAATGTAGATGCAAAAATATTTATCAAAAGTTAGCACATGAAATCCAGCAACATGTAAAATATATAATACTAAGTGGGATTTATCCTAGGAATCAAAGACTCCTTTAACATGAGGATTTTAATAAACACACTTCACAATATATTCAAAACAGAAAGGAAATGCCATATGTTTACCTCAAATGATACATTAAAAGCATATCATAAATTTCAGTACACATTCATTATAAGAACTTTCAGAAAACTAGGAATTAAATAGATTTTCTCAATGTGATAATGAGTATCTATGAAAAACTTACAATATTACACTTAATGGTGAACAAGTGAATCTTTGTCCTTTAAGTTTGGGAGCAATGCAGGGATGTCTGCTGCCTCCACTTCTGGTCAATACTGTACGAAAAGTTTTGGTCAGTGCAAGAACATAAGAAAAAAAAAGTCTATAGAATAGAAAGGTAGAAAATGGAAGAAGTAAAAATGCCATTATTCCTGGAAGATATGATTGTGTGCATAGAAAATCTAAAAGAATATACACACAAAAAACTCATACTTCTAGAAATAATAAGTGGATTCAGTATGGCTGCAAGATATAAGATCAGTATACAGAAAAATAAATGGCACTTTAATATCTTATCAAGGAATAATTATAAAGTAATTTTTAAAATATCATCTATATCTGCATTAAAAAACACCAACTTCCTAGGAATGAATGCAATGGAAATTGGGCAATATCATTACAATGAAAACTACAGCATTTAAAGAAATTAGAGAGGACCTAAATAAATATTAGCTATACACTGTTCATGTTTTGGAAGATTCAATTTTTGGAAGATTCATGTTTTGGAAGATTCATGTTTTGGAAGATTCAGATATCATTTTTTTCCAAATTGATGTATAGTTTCAATGCAATCATTGTCAAAATTTTCCCATCTTTTTTAGTATAAATTGATAAACTGCTGTTAAAATTTATATGGAAATAGCAAAGATTAGGAATGGACAAACAATTTTGAAACAGAATAAAGTCAAATTCAAAAGAATAGCAAAATTTACACCTGATTGCAAGACCTTCTATAAAGCTGTAGTAATGAAGACAGTGCAGTTTTGGTATGAGAGTAGACAACTTGCTCAAAGGAACAGAATAGAGAGTCCCGAAATAGACCCATAGTATGCAGCCAATTGAAATTTTGACAAAGGTGCCAATCGAGTTTAGTGTGGAAAGGAAAAACCTTTTTAACAAATGGTGCTGGAATAACTGAACATCCATACAGGGAAAAAAAACCAACATATTTTACTCCATATCCTTTCTATACAAAAATAATTTTATGATAGTTCTTAGATCATATGAAAAAACTGAATTTGGCTGAATCTCAAAAATATTATGGAGAGCTAAATAAGCCAGATGCAAGAGTACAGACTCTGTAAATTCCATTTATGTGAAGTTGTAAAAGAGGCAATACTTGATCTACAGTGTCAGAACACAAAAGAAGTGGTTGCCTGGAGAGGTGGACATGAGAGGAACTGGCTGCAAACGGGTACCAAAAAACTTTGTAAAGTGATGGAAAGAATTTATACCTTGATTCGTGGTGGATGAGCAAGAGTGCACATTTGACAAAACTCATTAAGCTATACACTTAAGTAGGTTCATATTATTGTATATGAATTGTACCTCAAAAGAATCATTTAAAATATCATTTAATGTCTAAAATTACAATAAAGTTAATAAACAAACTACATTTCAATCACAAGTTATTACAGGACAATACATCCACTGATTAAATCAGAGAAAGTTTCCAGGACATGGAGGAAACTTTGATATGGTTTTGTTTCTTCGATGCCTGAAAAACTGCCTTGTATTCTCAGATGACCTACAAAAGTTCAATGCTAAAGACAGATGCACTTTACAGTAGTTTGACATGTTCACTCTTACACTGCACATATGTATTGAGTGAGTGCATACAGTATTTCAGTGATTCATCCTTGCCATAGTCCAATTTATGAATGTTAATGCTGAAACTCATATATGAGCTGGGACTAAAGGAGAGGAAAAAAGTGAGGGAGAGAAAAAGAACACTTTTAAAAATAGTGGAAATTAGACATTAATAGTGTATGTTGATTTTTAATCTCTGTCACAACTTTAGGTGAATGCAGCATTTTCTGCAGTGATTTTTCATTTAATGTCCACCCTGAGTCTCAGTAATAGTTGAAAGGAAATTAGCTTATTCAAAAGAAGTTTTGAAGGAAAGAAGCTAATGTTAGTGAGATTTTAAAAATTCCCAAGTGTATCTGACTCATTCATTTAATAATGTCAGTGCTTAGTACTGAGTCTGGCACATGTGAAGCATTTAATTAATGTTAGCTCTCGTGGTGATGATAAAGATGGTAATATACGGTATGGTACTCTTTCTACCTCTCAAAGAGTGAAAAATACAAATAAACAGAACGAAACAACTTTTGTTTTCATTATAACTTATTCTCTAATAGTAATAAACATGATGACAAGTTACAAAGAAAACAAAATTGTTTTGTTTTTAAAGGACAGTTAGACTTCACTTGAAAATTTGTTTGTTTCCAGATAGGAAGTTTGGAGAGATTCGGATAAAGAGGTGGCCTTTGACTTGAGAACTACCGTGAGGATCTAGACTTATAAAAAAGGGAAGCCTAGATGGTAGGAACAGTATGGATAAAGGCACTACAGAGAGAAAACAGGCTACATTTAGAAAACAAAAAGCACTCCACCTTGTCTATGGCACAGGATTAAGGAAAGAAATTCCTGCTGCTACAATATCCAACAGCTACAAATTCCTGCCATCATTTATTAAGTGTCTTATCTGCATTACTTCATGTCGTTTTTACAGCCTCCATTTGTCCCTTCTCTGTTGACTAACTTGCCCAAATTCTAAAGTAAGTAAGGGGCAGAGTTAGAATTTGATGTCTATATGACCTCATATCCCCCACTGGAAGACTTAGGAGGTGTAAAGAAATGACAGGGTTGGCGAGAACTCAAAGATTTGGGACAAAATTGAGGGTATGTGTTTATTTCTGTGCTGGGTCATGCACTTTACAATTAAGTCAGTGAGAAATGATGGCTTGTACCAGCTTTTAAAAAGGAAAACACAGGAAATTATATTGTTTTAAGCAACTACTAATTTATATAATATTTCAAAATATATCCAATACTGAAGCACATGTGGTAGTTTTAAAGTCAGCCAAAGTCAAGGACTTTTATTAATACACCTGATAATTACCAGAAGTTTAAACCTTTCTTTGGTTTCTGACATTGAACTCTTGCCCTACAAAATGAGCTCCTAGAGCTGAAAGTAGCTCCCTGATGGCACTGGCCAAACTGTCTATTTAGACTCATAGTTCTTTTAAAATACTGGGTACAAAAATCCCTTTGAAGTTAATAGCTTTAAAATATAGGCTATTAACCAGAACTGACACGCACTGCTGGTGGGAGTGTAAAATGATATAACCGCTTTAGGGGCTTCCCTGGTGGCACAGTGGTTGAGACTCCGCCTGCTGATGCAGGGGACATGGGTTCGTGCCCCGGTCCGGGAAGATCCCACATGCCGCGGAGCGGCTGGGCCCGTGAGCCATGGCCGCTGAGCCTGCGCGTCCAGAGCCTGTGCTCCACAACGGAAGAGGCCACAACAGGGAGAGGCCCGCGCACTGCAAAAAAACATAAAAAAACAAAAAACAAAATGATATAACTGCTTTAGAAGTGAGTCTAGTGGATTCTCAAAAAGTTAACCAGAACTAACTCTAAGACCCAGCAATTCCATTTCTAAATATTTACCCCCAAACAAATAAAGCATACAGGCACAAAAATGAGTTGTATAAAAACGGTCACAAACACTTATTCATAATAACCTCAAATTAAAACTAACCCAAATATCCATCAAAGGGAGAATAGATAAACAAAGTGTAATATATTCTTACAACCAAATACTAGTCAGCAGTAAAAAGGAACAGGTTACTTATATATATAGAAGCTCAAAAACATGTTGGTAAGCCAAAGAGACTAGAGACAGTATGCGAACACTTTGATTCTATCTATATGAAGTCCTAGAACAGAAAAAACTAATCGTTGGTAAAAGAAATAAGAACAATTACCACAGGTGCTGCTTGAGAAAGGTCATGACAGAAGTTTCTGGGAAGTTGAGAACATTCTATATCTAGATAGAGTTGTGGATTACACATGTATGCATTTGTCAAGACTCAATGAGTTTAAGATATATGCTTAATAATTTATACATAAGTTTAAAATGTTTAAAATATTTGCCCTAACATCCCTTTGAAATCAACAACTTCAAAATGTTAACTACTTTAAAATCCCTCTGGAATATACTTTGGAGGAAGCATATGCTTTACAATTGACCAACTGAATTTGGATCTGGACATAGTCTTAATAATATTTGAAATATTTTTAAAGTACTTAAGTGAAGATCAAGTTGCAGAACTAGTGTGTGTATATCTACATTGTAACTCCACTCATTCATACCCAAAATGTTCAATGAATGAATAAAATCTGAAATGATACACAGTAAAGTACAAGTGTGAGCTTCCAATGTGAAGTCTCAGTTTAGCAGTAAGCATTAGGAGACAAGGAAGGATAAGAAGGGAGGAAGTATTTCATACTGCTCAAACATTTCAAATATTTGTACTGATATTACAATTTTTAAGGGAGGAAACGTTTCAATTTTTATAGCAAACAAATTATACATTTTTAGATTACTTAGCAATAGAATAATTATTTCTTCACTCATACACTCAAGCATACTCACAGTGATTTAATGACCTGAACATTTTTAAATGATGCTGTCATATTTTACTTTTAGTTAAATTTACAGTTCTTCAAGAATTAATTCTCAACAAGACTTCTTCTTTTGTTTTCAAATATACAGATGTACTACTGCTTCTTCAGAACACAATTTTTTTTTCTATTTTGGGTATAGAAATATTAATTTTGGATATAGGCAGCTAGTATTTCAAGGTCACTTTTATTGAAATATAAATTACATACAATAAAATGCCCCCACAGTATATGTACAGTTAATGACTTTTGGCAAATAGATGCACTCATATAATGCCCATCACATTCAAGATATAGCATGTCCATCACCTCAAAAAGTCGTGTCTATCCTTTCCCAATCAATGCCCTGCCCAACACCCAGCCCTATTCCACCACTCTTGTTTTCTGTCACTATAGATCAGGGAGCTGAGTTTGCAAAGTCCATAAAACATTAGGCATCTCTGGTCTCCATTTTAATCAAGATAAATGATTTCAACTGATAAGAGGTAAGAATATGTAATTCAGAAAAGACTTTCTTCTGCTGTCCCATCTATGTGTCCCTCCTCTATGCAGAAATGTGGCGAAGGAAAACAATGGCAGCTGATGGCAGCTGAATCTGCACACAGCATATGTTAGTACATTTGAACACTCTTGTCTCTGTTCATAGTTCTTCAGACTATGATAGTGTATCCAAATATACTATACACTATACACTTACATGCATTTATCCAGAGTGTACAAATAAAATAAGTTTTTTTGTTTCAGTTATTAGAAATGTTCTTAATCCTGCTGAGTTAGTTTGAGGGTGGTTGATAAAGACACAGGTGATAGAAAGCGTTAGGCTAATATTTAATTGTTACATGTTGTGTAGAGAGATATGCTTGCAGCTTCACTGAAGGTCTTTCAATAACCCAAACACACAAAAACATAAGGTTCTTTTCACCAATTCAGTTCTCCAAAGCAACTGATATAGAACCTAGGCAAACAGCTGAAACTGAAAATAAAACATTTTCTTACCCCTTCAAAAAATTATCTGTCAGAATCCTGCCATATGTATCCTAAAGGATATATAAGCAACGGATAATTCGCATACATCACCACCACTTGTACTGACATAGTCATTCCTGCATTGAAAAGCCTACCTATTTTCTTTGTCCTGAATCTGCACTTTGCTCTTGAGATTCCTCTCTGTTATCAAACATTTGTAGTGAAAAAAATGTTTCCTGGGTTAAGTAAGCAAATGATAGTTACTATCCCTTAGAGTTGTGCAGTGCACAACTTGAACAACCATATGTGGTGAATATGTGCATATCCTCAGCATTTTGCAGTAGAAAATGATCCACTAATGACTGCCAGTTCTCCATTCTATTTTATAGGGGCTACTATGCTCTGCACTGCTTTTACATTTCCCTTGGCAATACTACAGCTTTATGCAGAAATTGCATAGAATATGAAAAGTATTCTATTATCCCATAAAAATATTCCAAAATAGGGTATTAATATATTCACTGTTGAAGCAGTCTCTGCCCAGATCGTGCTGATAATCGTGTGCTGCAATGACGTGGCATAGTCTGGCTGGTGCAGTGAAAAAACTTCAAATGTTAAGCCAGTTTCTGTAGCTCTTCTGATGATGCTTTGCTGCGTTGTGGAGTGGCATGACTTTCATGAAATGCTGACAGCACCGTAGACTTAACTGTTATTTTAGAGTTTTTGAAAAATATCCTGTGTACTCTGAGGTACATTTAATTA
>RJWK010055662.1:0-14661 GCA_004363435.1 Platanista minor
GAAAAAATAAATAAATCTTGTTCTCAAAGTCCACCTCCTCAATTTGGGATGATTCGTTGTCTATTCATGTATTCCACAGATGCAGGGTGCATCAAGTTGATTGTGGGGATTTAATCTGCTGCTCCTGAGCCTGCTGGGAGAGACTTCCCTTTCTCTTCTTTGTTCGCACAGCTCCTGGGGCTCAGCTTTGGATCTGGCCCCGCCTCTGCGTGTAGGTCGCCGGAGGCCATCTGTGCTTTGCTCAGACAGGACGGGGTTAAAGGAGCAGCTGACTCGGGAGCTCTGGCTCGTTCATGCCGGGGGAGGGAGGGGCACGGAGCACGGGGCGAGCCTGCTGCGGCAGAGGCCACCGGGGCGTTGCACCAGCCTGAGGCGCGCCATGCGTTCTCCCGGGGAAGTTGTCCCTGGATCACAGGACCCTGGCGTTGACGGGCTCCACAGGCTCCGGGAGGGGAGGTGTAGAGAGTGACCTGTGCTCACATACAGGCTTCTTGGTGGCCGCAGCAGCAGCCTTAGCATCTCAGGCCCGTCTCTGGGGTCTGCTCTGTTAGCCGCAGCTCACGCCCGCCTCTGGAGCTCCTTTAAGCAGCGCTCTTAATCCCCTCTCCTCGCGCACCAGGAAACAAAGAGGGAAGAAAAATTCTCTTGCCTCTTCGTCAGGTCCAGACTTTTCCCGGACTCCCTGCCGGCTAGCCGTGGTGCACTCACCCCCTGCAGGTTGTGTTCACGCTGCCAACCCCAGTCCTCTCCCTGCACTCTGACCGAGCGAGCCTCAGCTCCCAGCCCCGCCCGACCCAGCAGGGGAGCAGACAAGCCTCTTGGGATGGTGAGTGCCGGTCGGCAGTGATCCTCTGTGCGGGAATCTCTCTGCTTTGCCTTCCGCGCTCCTGTTGTTGCATCGTCCTCCGCGACTCCAAAGCTTCCCCCTCCGCCACCCGCAGTCTCCGCCCATGAAGGGGCTTCTAGTGTGTGGAATCCTTTCCTGCTTCACAGCTCCCTCCCACTGGTGTTTCTCCAGTCCCTATCCTTCTGTCTCTGTTTTTTCTTTTTTAGTTTGCCCTACCCAGGTAAGTGGGGAGTTTCTTGCCTTTTGGGAGGTCTGAGGTCTTCTGCCAGCGTTCTGTAGGAGTTGTTCCATGTGTAGATGTATTTCTGGTGTATCTGCGGGGAGGAAGGTAATCTCCGCGTTTTACTCTTCCGCCATCTTCTCCTTCTCCATCCCTTTCCTTTCCTATGTTTTTTTTTTTTCTTTTTATCCTTTAAGAAAACTTAGCTAATTTTTAACATGTAAGTTTTCAGTACCTGACTAATGTCAGAGGTTATTGACAAAAAAAATGAATGAAATGGATAACTGGTAAAACTATGAAATCTAGTTCTAACTAATTTTTAGGTATATTTCAAACAATTTTAAGTCAATCCAAGTTTAAAAACCAAACAAATTATATCTCAGGGTACTAGAGATGGTGATTTCCATCTTTCTGTCTATTTAAAGGAAGAGAGGTCCGTTTTCTCATACAAGAATAATCTTTCTACTCATACTTGAGATTCCATACCCTGGGTCCTGTATCTAAATTATTTTCCCCTAATAATTTTTTTTCAATGTGTAAAATTGCTTAAGTTGCTTTATTTTTAACTATAACATCAAAAGTGTTTCCCCCTCCCTCTTCCTTCTGGCTACAATCTATCTCCTTTGTCTGATAATTAAGCATTTCATCTGAATTTTCCTTTGTAACACCATTGAAACAAATTTGTTAAAGTACATTAATGTCTCATATTGACAAAAGAAAGGAATACACTTTCATCCCAATCTGATCTAATCCCTCTATGGTACTTAAAATTGAAGCCCACTCTCATTTCTAGCACTATTATCTATCATCTGTGTCTCTTAACTGACATGATAAATTTTTTCTCGATTTTTCTTCCCTTTCCAGAGTTCTTCTCTGACTGTACAGATTTAGTTTTTCACTCTAAATTTTAACTATTGGCTTTTTCTTCTTTCCTGTTTTTCTCTTTTCATCTAGTCCAATTTCAGTTTACATTCTTACTGAAAGAGCTCTTTTAATTCCTGACTTCAATCACCTATAAAACAATGATTTCTAAATCTGCAACTCAAAACAAACCTCCCACTTGAACTCAGTCATTTTATTTCTGTGTCCTTAATGGATCTCTCTGTATACAAATATTTAAATTGTATCTCAAGTTTATGCTCCAAAATGAAATAATAGCCCCATAACAACTTCTTTGGTGAATCCTCCTTCCATTCTTATGGTCATGTTAATGAAAGGCACTCACCTAAATTCATAGTCCTCTCTTAATTATTGCAACACAGTGCAAATATACGTTTCAACCTTCCTTGCTCTTAGTTGTGGCCATAGGACTGAGTTCCAGTAGATGTAATGGGAGAGGAAGTAATATCTTATATTTATACACATGGTCAGAGACACCTTCCATATATACTCCTTTATTCTAATTTATTATAATTTTCTTTAAGTTGGAAGGAAACCTGAGACAAACTTGTTAGAAATTGTTAGAAATTGGAAATTAGGAAAATCTCTGTCAGTTTAAGGACCTGAATGACTGTGTTGAAGAGAGCTGCCACATACATTTCCATTTTATGAGCAAGGAATAACCTCCTATTATATTATACCATTAGTCATTTGGGGGAATTTATTATTTTGAATGCCATAAAAATAAAGATAGCTAAACCCAAAACTTGGATGTCATTGTAGACCTATGTATTTCTCTGATCTGATCAGTCATGTAGATGATTGTGTGTATACTCACATAACTATATATGAAGCTAGCTATTCATCTGTTCATCCTATTTATCTGTTCATCCTATTTATCCCTTTAGATTTCCACCATCATTTAATTCAGGTATTAATCTTTTCTTAGATAAAAAATTTCAATGGACAGTTAATAGGTCTCCCTGAACATAGCCTCAACCCTGCTTATCTCCCATCTCCACTCAGTCCTGTATTCAAAATAATTCTTCATAAATAAATATTTAATTATTTAACTCACCTATTCAAAATATTCAATTATTGTCATTATTTTCTATTAATCTAATATTTATTGAATACAATGATTCAGGCATTCCTAGTTAGATTGAGGTATAAATAAGCATAATCCCCAATTTTAAGAAACTATTTTAATGTGAATTAGACATAAAAATAACTATAAAAACACTGACTTTCTCCCCTTGTACATAGGATAAAAGCCAAATCCCTTGGCATGACATGAGAGAACTTAGTGAACTTCCAGTAGTTATTAAGCAGATATTTTGAGAGCATTTGGGAGAATAAGCAATGATCATTAGGAGCCAGCATGGGCTCACAAAGAATAACTTCTTTTTTGAAAGAGCTGCTAGACTAGCAAATTAGGTGAATTTTACAGACAAACTTTGATAATTTCAGTAAAGCTATATTTGTTCTCAGGGAAGTTCTTTCACTGGTGTCCTTGGAAGAAGATGGGACAATATTAGTTGGAAGGCAAAATATTAGAATATTGATGGATACATGATAATTAAATGTCTTCATATATTTGTCACTGTTATTCCCAAAGAGCTTGGGCATAGGAATAATTTAATCAAAAGTATCCATTATTAATATTAAACTAGGACTATTCTGTGGAGTGGATTTGATTGTAGAGAAACTGGAGACAATTGGACCAGTTGTCACTGTGCCATCCAAAATGGTAGACAATAGCTGCATGTGACTACTGAGTACGTGAAATGTGGCTAGCATCACTAAGGAAATACAGTTTTAATCTTATTGAATTTAATTAACTCAAAGTTGAATACCCACATGTTGTTAGTGGCCAGCATATTGAACAATAGATATCTAGAAGCTTTCCATTATCACAGAAAGTTCTACTGGATCTTCCTGGTTTGATAGATATAAGATAAACATAACAGTGATGGATTTGTGGTAGAAAAAAAACTAATTTAAATACAGAAATTATTTCAAAGAACAATTTAATGGGCCTTTACAACTGATTGAAAAATTGAGGTTTGAGTGAATCAAGAAGCCTCTCCAGTTAGAAGGCTGGACTGATGCCTGAAAAGAAAATCTTTAGAATGCACACTTTTAAACTATTTAGAAAAATGTAATGATAAATGAAAAAGACATTTTCATATATGCAGTAGCACAGGTAAATTGAGACCTGTGATGGTAAAATTATTTAATATTTATTCATTGCTTATTACATTTGGGCTACTATAGAACCACTTAATATATTGTTTTATTTACTCTTCACTTGCAATCCTATTATATAGTATTAATTTAGTGTGTAACCTCATTATTATCACACATTACATATGCAAAAACAAAGCCTTAGGTGGAGATAGAGAAGATGGCTGAAGAGTAAGACGTGGAGATCACCTTCCTCCCCACAGATACATCAGAAATACATCTATACGTGGAACAACTCCTACAGAACAACTACTGAACGCTGGTAGAAGACCTCAGACCTCCCAAAAGGCAAGAAACTCCCCACATACCTGGGTAGGGCAAAAGAAAAAGAATAAACAGAGACAAAAGAATAGGGACGGGACCTGCACCAGTGGGAGGGAGCTGTGAAGCAGGAAAGGCTTCCACACACTAGGAAGCCCCTTCGCAGGTGGAGACTGTGGGTGGAGGTGGGGGGAAGCTTTGGAGTCACGGAGGAGAGCTCAGCAACAGGGGTGAGAAGGGAAAAGCGGAGAGATTTCCACACAGAGGATCAGTGCGGACCGACACTCACCATACGGAGAGGCTTGTCTGCTCACCCGCTGGGACAGGCGGGGCTGGTAGCTGAGGCTCAGGCTTCGGTCAGAGTGCAGGGAGAGGACTGATGTTGGCGGTGTGAACACAGCCTGCAGGGGGTTAGTGCACCACTGTCAGCCAGGAGGGAGTCTGGGGAAAAGTCGGGACCTGCCGAAGAGGCAAGAGATTTCTTCTTCCCTCTTTGTTTCCTGATGCATGAGGAGAGGGGATTAAGAGCACTGTTTAAAGGAGTTCCAGAGACTGGCATGAGCCACGGCTAACAGTGCGGACCCCAGAGACGGGCCTAAGATGCTAAGACTGCTTCTGCTGCCACCAAGAAACCTGTGTGTGAGCACAGGTCACTCTCCACACCTACCCTCCCGGAGCCTGTGCAGCTCTCTACTGCCAGGGTCCCATGATCCAGGGACAACTACCCCGGGAGAACGCATGGAGTGCCTCAGGCTGGTGCAAAGTCCCACTGGCCTCTGCTGCTGCAGGCTCCCCCAGCACTCCATGCCCCTCCCTCCTCCCAGCCTGAGTGAGCCAGAGCCCCCGAGTCAGCTGCTCCTTTAACCGCGTCCTGTCTGAGCAAAGAACAGACACCCTCCTGCAACCTACACACACAGGTGGGGCCAAATCCAAAGCAGAGCTCTGGGAGCTGTGCGAACAAAGAAGGGAAACGGAAGTCTCTCCCAGTAGCCTCAGGAGCAGTGGATTAAATGCCCACCATCAACAGGATGTACCCTGCATCTGTGGAATACATGAATAGACAACGAATCATCCCAAATTGAGGAGGTGGACTTTGAGAGCAAGAATTATAGGGTTTTGTTCCCCCTTTTCCTCTTTTTGTGAGTGTGTATGTATATTCTTCTGTGTGAGATTTTGTCTGTATAGCTATGCTTTCACCATTTGTCCTAGGGTTCTATCTGTCCTTTTTTTTTTTTTTTTAACTTAAAAAAAATTTTGTCTTAATAATTATTTTTTATTTTAATAACTTTATTTTATTTTCTCTTACTTTATTCTATTTTATCCTCTTTCTTTCTTTCTACCTTTCTGCCATTCTTCCTTTCTTCCTTCCCTCCTTCCTTCCTTTCTTTCTTTCTTTCTTTCCTCTTTGTCTCTTTCTTTCTTTATTTCTACTTTTTCTCCCTTTTATTCTGAGCCGTGTGGATGAAAGTCTCTTGGTGCTGCCACCAGGAGTCAGTGCTGTGCCTCTGAGGTGGGAGAGCCAACTTCAGGACACTGGTCCACAAGAGACCTCCCAGCTCCACATAATATCAAATGGTAAAAATCTCCCAGAGATCTCCATCTCAAAAGCAGCACCCAGCTTAACTCAACGACCAGCAATCTACAGTGATGGACCCCCTATGCCAAACAACAAGCAATACAGGAACAAAACCACAGCCATTAGCAGACAGGCTGCCTAAAATCATAAGGCCACAGACATGACAAAACACACCACCAGACATGGACCTGCCCACCAGAAAGACAAGATCCAGCCTCACCCACCAGAACATGAGCACTAGTCCCCTCTATCCAGAATCCTACACAACCCACTGAACCAACTTTAGCCACTGGGACAGACACCAAAAATAACGGGAAGTACGAACCTGAAGCCTGCAAAAAGAAGAACCCAAACACAGTAAGATAAGCAAAATGAGAAGACAGAAAAACACACAGAAGATGAAGGAGCAAGACAAAATCCCACCAGACCGAACAAATGAAGAGGAAATAGACAGTCTATCTGAAAAAGAATTCAGAATAATGATAGTAATGATGATCCAAAATCTTGGAAATAGAATTAACAATGACCGAGAAGAACTAAGAGGAAATAAGCAATGATGAACAGCACAATAAATGAAACTAAAAATACTCTAGATAGGATCAATAGCAGAATAACTGAGGCAGAAGAACAGAGAAGTGACCTAGATGATAAAATAATGGAAATAACTACTGCAGAGCAGAATAAAAAAAAAAAAAAAAAGAAAAGAACTGAGGACAGTCTCAGAGACCTCTGAGACAACATTAAACCCACCAACATGCAAATTATAAGGGTTCCAGAAGAAGAAGAGAAAAAGGAAGGGACTGAGAAAATATTTCAAGAGACTATAGTTGAAAACTTACTTAAAATGGGAAAGGAAATAGTTAATCAAGTCCAGGAAGCACAGAGAGTCCCATCCAGGATAAATCCAAGGAGAAACATTCCAAGACACATATTAATCAAACTATCAAAAATTAAATACAAAGAAAACATATTAAAAGCAGCAAGGGAAAAACAACAAATAACACACAAGGGAATCCCCATAAGGTTAGCAGCTGATCTTTCAGCAGAAACTCTTCAAGCCAGAAGGGACTGGCAGGACATATTTAAAGTAATGAAGAAGAAAATCCTGCAACCAAGATTAATCTACCCAGCAAGGCTCTCATTCAGATTTGATGGAGAAATTAAAACCTTTACAGACAAGCAAAAGCTGAGACAGTTCAGCACCACGAAACCAGCTTTACAACAAATGCTAAAGGAACTTCTCTAGCAAGAAACACAAGAGAAGGAAAAGACCTACAATAACAAACCCAAAACAATTACAAAAATGAGAATAGGAACATACATATCGATAATCACCTTAAATGGAAACGGATTAAATGCTCCCACCAAAAGACACAGACTGGCTGAATGGATACAAAAACAAGATCCATATATATGCTATCTACAAGAGACCCACTTCAGACCTAGAGACACATACAGACAGAAAGTAAGGGGTTAGAAAAAGATATTAGATACAAATGGAAACCAAAAGAAAGCTGGAGTAGCAATTTTCATATCAGACAAAATAGACTTTAAAATAAAGGCTATTAAAAGAGACAAAGAAGGCCACTACATAATGATTAAGGGGTTGATCCAAGAAGAAGATATAACAATTGTAAATATTTATGCACCCAACACAGGAGCACCTCAATGCATAAGGCAAATACTAACAGCTATAGAAGGGGAAATCGACAGTAACACATTCATAGTAGGGGGCTTTAACATCCCACTTTGACCAATGAACAGATCATCCAGAATGAAAATAAATAGGGAAACACAAGCTTTAAATGATACATTAAACAACATGGACTTAATTGATATTTTAGGACATTCCATCCAAAAACAACAGAATACACATTTTTCTCAAGTGCTCATGGAACATTCTCCAGGATAGATCATATCCTGGGTCACAAATCAAGCCTTTGTAAATTTAAGAAAATTGAAATTGTATCAAGTATCTTTTCTGACCACAACACTATGAGAATATACATTAATTACAGGAAAAGATCTATAAAAAATACAAACACATGGAGGGTAAACATTACACTACTTAATAACGGAGTGATCACTAAAGAAATCAAAGAGTAAATAAAAAAAAATACCTAGAAACCAATGACAAAGCAGACACGACGACCCAAAACCTATGGGATGCAGCAAAAGCAGTTCTAAGAGGGAAGTTTATAGCAATACAATCCTACCTTAAGAACAGGAAACAACTCCAATAAACAACCTAACCTTGCACCTAAATCAATTAGAGAAAGAAGAACAAAAAAACCCCAAAGTTAGCAGAAGGAAAGAAATCATAAAGATCTGATGAGAAATAAATGAAAAAGAAATGAAGGAAATGATAGTAAAGATAAATAAAAGTAAAAGCTGGTCCTATGAGAAGATAAATAAAATTGATAAACCATTAGCCAGGCTCATCAAGAAAAAAAGGGAGAAGACTCAAATCAATAGAATTAAAAATGAAAAAGGAGAGGTAACAACTGACACTGCAGAAATACACAAGACCATGAGAGATTACTACAAGCAACTCTATGGCAATAAAATGGACAACCTGGAAGAAATGGACACATTCTTAAAAAGGCACAACCTGCCAAGACTGAATAAGGAAGAAATAGAAAATATGAACGGACCAATCACAAGCACTGAAATTGAAACTGTGTTTAAAAATCTTCCAACAAACAAAAGCCCAGGACCAGATGGCTTCACAGGCAAATTCTATCAAACATACAGAGAAGAGTTAACTCCTATCCTTCTCAAATTCTTCCAAAATATAGCAGAGGAAGGACCACTCCCAAATTCATTTGACGAGGCCACAATCACCCTGATACCAAAACCAGACAAGGATGTTACAAAGAAAGAAAACTACCGGTCAATATCACTGACGAATATGGATGCAAAAATCGTCAACAAAATACTAGCAAACAAAATCCAACAGCACATTAAAAGGATCATACACCACGATCAAGTGGGGTTTATTCCAGGAGTGCAAGGATTCTTCAATATATGCAAATCAATCAATGTGATACACCATATTAACAAATTGAAGGAGAAAAACCATATAATCATCTCAATAGATGCAGAGAAAGCTTTCGACAAAATTCAACACCCATTTATGATAAAACCCTGGAGAAAGTAGGCATAGAGTGAACTTTCCTCAACATAATAAAGACCATATATGACAAACCCACAGCCAACATCGTCCTCAATGGTGAAAAACTGAAATCATTTCCACTAAGATCAAGAACAAAACAAGGTTGCCCACTCTCACTACTCTTATTCAACATAGTTTTGGATATTTTAGCCACAGCAATCAGAGAAGAAAACGAAATAAAAAGAATCCAAATCGGAAATGAAAAAGTAAAGCTGTCACTGTTTGCAGATGACATGATACTATACATAGAGAATCCTAAAGATGCTACCAGACAACTACTAGAGATAATCAATGAATTTGGTAAAGTAGCAGGATACATAATTAATGCACAGAAATCTCTGGCATTCCTATACACTAATGATGAAAAATCTGAAAATTAAATCAAGAAAAAACTCCCATTTACCACTGCAACAAAAATAATAAAATACCTAGGAATAAACCTACCTAAGGAAACAAAAGAGCTGTATGCAGAGAATTATAAGACACTGATGAAAGAAATTAAAGATAATGCTAATAGATGGAGTGATATATCATGTTCTTGGATTGGAAGAATCAACACTGTTAAAATTGTTAAGAATCAACACTGCTACTACCGAAAGCAATCTACAGATTCAATGCAATCCCTATCAAACTACCAGTGGCATTTTTCACAGAACTGGAGCAAAATATTTCACAATTTGTATGGAAACATGAAAGACCCCGAATAGCTGAAGCAATCTTGAGAATGAAAAACGGAGTTGGAGGAATCAGGCTCCCTGACTTCAGACTGTACTACAAAACTACAGTAATCAAGACAGGATGGTACTGGCACAAAAACAGAAATACAGATCTATGGAACAGGATAGGAGGCCCAGAGATAAACCCACAAACATATGGTCACCTTATCTTTGATAAAGGAGGCAGGAATGTACAGTGGATAAAGGACAGCCTCTTCAATAACTGGTGCTGGGAAAACTGGATAGGTACATATAAAAGTATGAAACTAGGAAACTCCCTAACACCATACACAAAAATAAGCTCAAAATGGATTAAAGACCTAAATGTAAGGCCAGAAACCATCAAACTCTTAGAGGAAAACATAGGCAGAACACTCTATGTCATAAATCACAGCAAGATCCTTTTTGACCCACCTCCTAGAGAAATGGAAATAAAAACAAAAATAAACAAATGGGACCTAGTGAAATTTCAAAGCTTTTCCACAGCAAAGGAAACCATAAACAAGACCAAAAGACAACCCTCAAAATGGGAGAAAATATTTGCAAATGAAGCTACTGAAAGGATTAATCTCCAATATTTACAAACAGCTCATACAGCTCAATAACAGAAAAACAAACAATGCAATCCAAAAATGCACAGAAGACCTAAATAGACATTTCTCCAAAGAAGATATACAGACTGCCAACAAACACATGAGAGAATGCTCAACATCATTAATCATTAGAGAAATGCAAATCAAAACTACAATGAGATATCATCTCACACTGGTCCGAATGGCCATCATCAAAAAATCTAGAAACAATAAATGCTGGAGAGGGTGTGGAGAAAAGGGAACACTCTTGCACTGCTGGTGGGAATGTGAATTGGTACAGCCACTATGGAGAACAGTATGGGGGTTCCTTAAAAAACTACAAATAGAACTACCATATGACCCAGCAATCCTACTGCTGGGCATATACCCTGAGAAAACCATAATTCAAAAACAGTCATGTACCAAAATGTTCATTGCAGCTCTATTTACAATAGCCAAGAGATGGAAACAACCTAAGTGTCCATCATCAGATGAATGGATGAAGAAGATGTGGTACATATATACAATGGAATAGTACTCAGCCATAATAAGTAACGAAATGGAGTTATTTGTACTGAGGTAGATGGACGTAGAGTCTGTCATACAGAGTGAAGTAAGTCAGAAAGAGAAAGACAAATATCATATGCTAACACATACATATGGAATCTAAGAAAAGAAATGTCGTGAAGAATCTAGGGACAAGACGGGAATAAAGACACAGACCTAGTAGAGAATGGACTTGAGGATATGGGGAGGGGGAAGTGTAAGCTGTGATGAAGTGAGAGAGTGGCATGGACATATATACACTACCAAACGTAAAATAGATAGCTAGTGGGAAGCAGTCGCATAGCACAGGGAGATCATCTCGGTGCTTTGTGACCACCTGGATGGGTGGGATATGGAGGATGGGAGGGGGGGAGAGGCAAGAGGGAGGAGATATGGGAACATATGTATATGTATAACTGATTGACTTTGTTACAAATCAGAAACTAACACACCATTGTAAAGCAATTATACTCCAATAAAGATGAAAAAAAAAAAAAAAAGCCTTAGAAAAGTTAACTATCATATTTACAAGATGACACAGCTACATAATGACCTAGCAGGGTTTTCAACCCTCATCTATCCAATACAAGTATCCAAATTTTTAATTACCAGACACCACTGCTTTTTATTCTATAGGATGAAGCTTGAAGAGACTTTTTCTAACACATTCTTCCTATAGTAAAATCTAGTGTGAGAGGTCCTTGACACATGAGCATGTGATCAGTTAATGCAGACATTTCAAAATCTATAGTAAATCCAATATTCTTATTTTTTCTGAACACATGGTCAAAGCATTTACTTGCATTTTGTATAATAAACATTCAGCATGAATTTATTTCAGCAAAACTAAGTTCTATAATTAATATAAACTACAAATTAAAATATATAGCTTTAACATTATAGTAATAACTCTAAAATAAATGAATGTGTTTTAAGTCCACGTTGTCACAACTTTATTTTTTTTGAATAAAATCGAGAACTACAAAGCTTGGGCATCAATAAATATGTTATCATGGATATACTCTTTGGATTTTTATGTTTAATTTTCAATCTCTTTATGTTTTTGACCCCAATCAACAAATTATTCAAAATTATCACTATCTCTATTCCAACCCCAGAGTTTCTGCACATGTTAATACGTAATTTGAATTAATAATTTATTACATACTTGCCTTGTGAAAAAGAATAAAACATTTTTCAGTTACAACAAAATTAAATGATTGTGGCTAAAATGCCTTTGTATTTCCCCTGGCTCTCAGTAATAGGAGGAAGCAACACCTTGAAAGAAATGAACCCATTTCTTGATCTTTGCTTCTCTACTAGTAAGAAGCTTGCTTAGAACATATGCTACAGGATTTGCAGCTCTCAGAAAGTCTGTTTCATATGAATCTGTTTGCTAAATAGGTATTTGTCTGGCAGAAACATTCTGTTACTTGGAGATGAAACTCAGAGTATAAAGAGCAATTCACATTCGAAGGAAAGAGGTGAATTAGGTATTTGTTGATGTTATTAGGCATGTCTACTTCTGTATATACATTCCACAGGACTGAAATTCTCAGATAAAATACAGTATGCCCAGTGAAATTTGAATTTCAGATATATTTGTTTCACTATATTGTATGGGATAAACATATTAAATTTTTGTTTGTTTGTTTATCTGGATTTCAAGTTTAACTGGCATGCTCTGGTTCACAGATCAGAGAAGGAAGTAGCCTGAATAGAGGTTATGTAACTTGCCTAACAATCTTTCAAGGATGGAAATGACATCTTCCAAGTAATTCCTGTGGGAAAAAAGTAGGAAAATGTGTAGGTAGAGCCATAAGAACAAAAAGAGAGGCACTGTAAAGACAGTAAGAGAATTATAAGGGGTTATAATCAGCTAATTATTTTTCGGGGATTTTGCTCTTACAGAAATTTGAATAGAGTACTCAGTCATGGACCTTCCTACATTGGGTCATGTTGGAACTAATGGAACAACTAATCAGAAAAAAATAACAAACAAATAATAATTCCCTTTATCCATATATATACTAACTATTGTAAATGAAGCCATTTATATAATTTTACAAGGAAATGAGTTGGAATTCATAATGCAAATTTTTCCTCTGATTAAGCAAAGGGGACCATATTATCTAATCGTTCCAAACCACAATTTTCCCATCTTAAATCAGTAAATCAATATTGTCGATCTAAGGGCTATAAGGAGTTTTCTATAAGTAATTTGTACTCAATTCAGTGTTTGGATTACATTAAGCACTCAGTACAGTTTAACTAGTATTACTAAGAAGATATAACTATAAAGTATAAATGAAGTATGTTAGCAATTATTTTTACATAAATAGATGTTTTTAACTAAAATAGACTTCATTTTATCACAGTATCTTTACTCTTAAGACAGTATTCTCAGGCAGAGTAAATTTTCAAAAGTATTTTGCTGGAGAAATGACTATATTCAGATAATTCAGTCTAATCACACAACTTAATGTCCTGTGACAACAACTCATAACCAGGTTCTATTATTTTGCCTGAGATTTTCGGAACTTTGGCTTAGAAGAGTTGTTCCTATGGAGATATATTTTAATTTGCATAACTTCATTAAAGATTTATGCTTTCTTCAGGTCTGATTGAATTTCGAGTGGTAAATCTATGATGGAAGATGAAAAACGCATCTCTTAGTTAAGTATCAATGTTATTCTAAAAAATTGAATTTATTTTATTTTTTAACTTTTTTCCTTATGGGAGTTTATAGCTACCTTGATCATAAGCTGTTGCGAATACGAAATTATTACTTTTCATTTCCAGATCAAGAAGAAAATCATTCTGAAAATAGAAAACATTATTACTATGATTACATAGTAAATCATACTGCTCTCCATAGTGGCTGTACCAATTCACATTCGCACAAGCAGTGCAAGAGTGTTCCCTTTTCTCCACACCCTCTCTAGCATTTATTGTTTATAGATTTTTTTTGATGATAGCCATTCTGACTGGTGTGAGATGATATCTCATTGTAGTTTTGATTTGAATTTCTCTAATGATTAATGATGTTGAGCATTCTTTCATGTGTTTGTTGGCAGTCTGTATATCTTCTTTGGAGAAATGTCTATTTAGGTCTTCTGCCCATTTGTGGATTGGGTTGTTTGTTTTTCTGTTATTGAGCTGTATGAGCTGCTTGTCAATTTTGGAGATTAATCCTTTGTCAGTTGCTTCATTTGCAAATATTTTCTCCCATTCTGAGGGTTGTCTTTTAGTCTTGTTTATGGTTTCCTTTGCTGGGCAAAAAATTTGAAGTTCCATTAGGTACCATTTGTTTATTTTTGTTTTTATTTCCATTCCTCTAGGAGGTGGGTCAAAAAGGATCTTGCTGTGATTTATGACATAGAATGTTCTGGCTATGTTTTCCTCTAAGAGTTTGAGAGTTTCTGGCCTTACTTTCAGGTCTTTAATCCATTTTGAGCTTAATTTTGTGTATGGTGTTAGGGAGTGTTCTAGTATCATACTTTTACATGTACCTGTCCAGTTTTCACAACACCACTTATTGAAGAGGCTGTCCTTTCTCCACTGTACATTCCTGCCTCCTTTATCAAAGATAAGGTGACCATATGTGTGTGGGTTTATCTCT
>RJWK010055663.1:0-14663 GCA_004363435.1 Platanista minor
GCTGTAGTAGGTCTGCGAGCCGAGAACTGGAGGTGACACATGACCTCCATTGTCTTTCCACTGAGGTCAGTGGAAAGGGGTCAGATCGAGTCCCATAAATCCTACCTACATGCCTGTGTCTCCCTCTGGGTCATGGTCTCCCAGAGACACAAGAGGGGGAGCAGCATTTTCACAGACAGCGAGTTCTCCTTTCAAGAAGGGTAGAGGGACAGAGGTTGAACTGCAAGAAGGGGACCCCAGGCACCTCATCCTCGTCTAAACGCTTATTGAGCTGCAAAGCTGGCAGCACCACCCTGGCATGACCCCTGGGACAGAAGGTGAGGGGGATCTTAGGAGATGTTGATGTGTGTTCTCCAAAGTTAGGGGGTCAGATGTGAGCACGGAGACCAAGGCTACTTCTCACCTGTGGTTTCATCAGGGAAAAGTCCCACCAGAGCCGTGGAATCATGCAGCGTGTGGCAACCCTGGTTTTGGATACGCCGGAAGAAAAAGGAGACAGGCTCCCGATCCATCAGAGGACCCACAAAGGACCCTGAGGCTCTGCAAGGATGTACGTATAGTCAGAGAAGATACACAGGTCTTCAGGCAGCAGTCTGAAGAGGATGAGAGGATGCCCCTGAGAGGCATCTCAGTGAGCGGATGCCCCACTCCGAGAGGTGTTTGGAGACAGCGGTCCTTGGATGTGGCTGCCCCTCCCTGAAGGGATCCTCAGTCAAGGAGAAGCTGAACAGAGCCCCTGAAAAATCACACACAACCTCTACGCAGGGGCCATCGTATTGGTGGAGACCCCAAGGAGTCCATTGGACGGTTATCTTCTCCCATCAACAGGCAGCTGGCTGTGCCAGACACCTACCACTTTTCTACTTCTTCTTCCTATACGACAGCTCATAGGAAGAAGATGGGAAGAGAAAAAGAGCAGACCATGGTCACACGGGTTAAAGATCAAGGCTGAACTTCGGGGGAGGGAAAATATGAGAGCAGAACTTAAAATGAGAAGGATTGAATGATACTCTTCTAATATCTGAAAGGGACAAGGAAGCTACGGGATCTTCCGGCGATAAGAAGGGACCGTAAAAGAAAATCCCACAGTTTATGGTTAAATACAGCGATAGGAAAAAAGGACAACAAAACCCTCCAACATGTCATTCATGCCCCTCTGAAGACCAGCCCGCTGGGTGGACCGGTTTCCTAAACACAAAGGTGTAAAAGCTGCAGGGGGAGAAGACATCACTTGCCTTTTAGAATCTGTTTGCACTGATTGGCTCTTACTCTATGCCTCATCAGCTGACTGGTCTCTGCCAACACGAGTTTACAGTGGGGAGGAGGTGGGCCGTGTGCCCCTTAATCTTTGCGCTTTGCAGAGCCCCAGTGGTCTTGTTGTGGGCAAAGAGGGGAGGCAGGAGAGGGCGGAGGAGAATACTGTTCTCCATCCGGGTGGCATTAAGAGCCTTGGGGCTGGTATGATCGACAGAGAACGGCCCTTTGGACCAGCAGGGCCCACGGAGAATCTTGGGAACCTAAATATTTAGGGGGAACATTTTAGGGCCCAGGATCTCCTGCATGAGCAGGTGGAGGCTTAGAGAGAACGAAAATCAGTTTAATGGTTTAAATGCTGTCGTTTGTAGCTGTAAACTGGGGAGACAGGAAGACGTGCAGGTTTCAAGGATGAATAATTAAGAGGAATATTTATTCATTCATCCATTTTTTATTCAAAAACATGTAGTGAATACCTACTATGTGCCACGCTCTACACTAGATGCCGGGCATACAGTAGAGAGTAAAGCATCTAAGCTCTGCTGGGCTAAATCTGTGAAAGCAAAAGCAGAGAGCTTTAAACGGGCACCGGATCTGGTCTGAGGGTGGAAGAGAACAGATGGAGTGCACGTATGTGAGGATAATGGGAAACAGGTTCTTCATGTTTAGGAATTCCTATAATGTTGATAATGTTGTTTTAATACTCCTTTCATAACAAATAATAATCATGAAGGAAGTGAAAATCTTGGCACGGTGAACCAAATGGAGAACTGCTTTTGTGTTTTTCCTTAGAGTCCGAGTAAATTAAAAGTCGTTTAATGCTGACAAAGGGTCTCCATCACCTCCTTTGACTTTCCCTGCTGAATCCAGAGAGCGTCTTCCGTTTGTCCATTTCCCCTCCGTTCCATTCATGCCGGGTCCTGCCACATCCGGCTCATTCCCCTGTGAAGCAAGTCATGATAAGGCTTTCCTCTGCTGTAATTTCAGAATCCTCAAGTAGTTTCAGGGGAAGCCTATTTAACAAAGTAGTAGGTCACCCTTCCTTGTTATATCCTGAAAACGTAGGACAAGAGAGCTGTTGTTATCTGAGGATCTCAAAACCAGGAGTGCTTTGAAAGGAAATGATGTCTCGTGATTCTCAAGTAAAGACTGAGAAAGTACATTTAGACGCCCAGGTGGGTTATGGGAGAAGCTGAACAGTCTCTGATGGAGGAATTTAAGCTAAGCAGGAGTTAGAGCATCCCCAGCTCACACCTATTCCTCACACACACACACACACACACACACACACACACACACACAAGAATTCAAGATGTATAGGTACTAAAAAAGATCGCACACTTCTAACTAGCCTGTGGACAGAGTATAGGCTAAAAATGTAAACTTATAAATAAATTTAGCCCTTCATAGAAACACTTAAGTGGCTAGTGACATAACATTTTTCTGTAGTAGAAAATAAGGGATTTCTGTAGTTTCAAGGTCACACCAGGAGCATCCACCCTCAATGAGGTGTATGGGATTCTCTGAGCTTCAAAGTGAAGGTAGCTGTCTAATCACAGGGACAGAAGACAGAAGGATTCAGGTCACACTGTGGCATTCTCGTGGACTTGCGTGTGTGCTTGAATTCAGGAAGCTCTCAGAGATGTGAGTAACCTGGGCTGACTTCTGCCCAAGGCATGGGGTGGGGGGTAGTCCCCGACAGTGGCCGTCACTGGGGAAGTGGAACTTTTGACCATGATTTCAAAGTGAGGGGCAAAGAAGTGAAAGAAGCACAGATGGGGAAGGAACACTGGCAGGCTCCCTCCCTCCATGGAGACTGGATAAAACAAATAATGCATAGCTCTGATAACGCCTTCGCTGATCATAAAACAAGTATTTGGCTGTCTATAGATACTTTTTCCCCCCGAATTGGTTCTTGGGCTGAATACAATTAGCTCCTCTTGTCTAAGGTTCCACTTAACAGCCTAAAATCAAGTAATTATAGGAAAGAGCTAAATATTTTATACCAAAGTTACCGTGGTTGATAGGAAGAGAGCTAATTAAAACATCAACAATCTTTTATAAAAGCCAATAGGTAAGAATGTAGATGTAAGGTTAAAAAAAAATAAATAAAAATACAAATTAAGAAAAGCCATGAATATGCCCCCAAATTGACCTCCATAGAACTTATTGCAATGTTTAAAATATAAAAACTTTTCCATTGCTCCTTCCACTTAATGTGGTGTCAGGGCCATTTTTTGGTCTTAACCTTAAGTACTTTTGTAGCACGTACATTTCAAACCTGGTACACAGTGGCAAGTATGGGCTTGGTGTAGGGGATGTGAAAGTGCGTGGAAACTTGCCAGGACAATTAGGTTTTTCAGTGGTTTGTTAGAAACTGTTGGGATCTTGGGAAGGGAGGTAGAAGTTGACAGGGGGAAACCCAAAATATTGGCAAAGTTAAAGGCTGTACTTGATGAGAGATAAATGGTCCCATTAACTGCCCCTCAGAGAGACTTACCCACCCTCTTGGCAATGCTGGAGCCAGGTGGGTCTCCCGGCTGTGAGGCCCGCCAGGTAGGATGGAAGGATCAAGGGACCTCTCTCCCTTAGTCTGTGGGACTGAGCTCTGCATGCCAAATTTATTTTAAATTCCCAACCTGATAAATTACTCTTCTTCTCTCCGGGGGAAAATGGAGTAACGGAAAGGGGAGAAGGCAGGAGGGTTTAGGGAAAATCTCTCTTCACTGAAACCAGAACAGCGGAGAAAACGTGTTTCCCTCTCACGGCAATGACTCCTTAATCCCTCGGATTTTTTCATTCTACACTCTTGGTGGCTGCAGTGTGTGGTTCAAGGTGGCTTTGAGGGATTAAGCATCAGACACTTAGGCCGTGTAATGCGGTGCAATTGGTAGCATTGTTTCGTATGGCTTTGAATCCCAATGTTTTCTTTCGGGTCCAGGCTCAGAGCTGGGCTAATGTGCTTGGACGTGTTAAGCTTATTACAAACTGACTAGCTGGTAAGAATGCTGGCAAATAAGCCACTAAGACCTTCATACTTGACTTTAAATGGTTCAGTTCCACAACCAAATCAATGACACTTGGTCTTGCCCTACAGATGTTTGTTCGGCTATATCAGTTACAACATCCTTCAGAATTTTACATCCCAGATTTTATTCTAAACACAAATGAAAGATGTTTCTGAGTTCTTAGAAGCATGGGAAATGTGGTATTCTTATAAGATACAAACATGAAAAATCCTTCAGGCATTTCTCTTTCTGTCACAATATAAACCAAAACCAATGTGTATATACACACGCATACATACAAGCACACACACACACAAACACACACACACACACAAACACACAGGCTGGTAACTGTCTTGTCTACTATGAGGATTGGATGGATTATGAATACTTCAAATTGAAGCTGTTTTTGGTAAGAAAAGCAATCAGTGAGAGATCAAAAAGTTAAACGTATCTCCATGCCAAATCAACAAATTGTTTTCTTTAATAAAACCTACAAGTCTTAGTTTTCAAAATGGTATTGAGGAAACAACCATGACTGCAGTGCAAATATGGTCAGTGTTACTGCCTCGCTTCTTGCTGACTTCTGGTCAACAATTTAAAAACAAAAGCAGTGAGGACTTTCATGAAATCCTGCGGCCTAGGAGTCTTAGCATTTAGTGATTTGGTGGCTGCTAGAAAATACCTTACAATTTTAAGGGGCAAGTTTGTTCTTGGCGGACATCTGTGAGTATATGCAGGGAATTTCTGAATAAAAGTGTGCACTTATAGGATACACAATACTGTGTATCAAGGCTGACCTGTAGTTATGCCTGTTTCCCCTTCATTTCGAGAAAGGTACAAGGGTGCCCTCTTGGGCCCTGGTGCAAAAGCTTTCCTCACACTTTCTTGAACCCTCCGGGCCCTCAAGTCAGGAACCACAGAGGCCAAAGGCAAGGTTTTAGCAGCTGAACCGGGGTCTGAGTAGTCATAACAGGTACAGAATTGAAGTCAGGTTTGCGAGTAATGGTCAACCCCACCTCCAACGGTCCCCAGGCCCTTTCTAACCGTGTGTGCTATTCCCATACCAGCCGGACCTACCTCCTCCATCAGAAGAACTTCTTCAGAGACAGCATGCTTATGCTTTGGTTTTTTTGGCAATAATAATAGTGTTCCTTAGCTAAACCACACAATGCTGGTTCTTAAAGTGCCTCCAAATTAACATGTCATTGTGGCTTTAGCCATAAAAACTGTAGAATCTGAGGGTTGGGAGACCATTATAGATGATGTAATTTAACCTATTTGTTCTATCACAGAGGGAATGGAGGTTGGGACCAATGTAACATAATTAAATAAACCACAAGAGTTGAATCTAAAGCCGGTTTCCTGAACTCCAGCTGAATTGTTTCTATTACCTACTGTTTACAACAAATACGTGAATGTGTCAGCATAGATATTATTTCTATTTCATAGATAAAGCTATTAAAGATGATGGAGGTTAGGTGATTTACCTAAGGTCACATGACCAAGTAGGGACAGAGTTGGAAGGAACCCAGTACCTTATCTTCCAGTTAGGATTTTTTTTTTACACACACATGTGCATGGGCCCAAACTCAGAAACTGAGACACAGGTCTGCCCTCCCCAGTTTGTCTACTGCTAATCAGACATTCGTTGGGTATCAGGTGCTTTCCTAGTCACAGGGATGCTGTTGAACAGGACAGAGTCCGTGACATCAGGTTGTGGCAGCCATTCTACAGATGAACCCCCAGTGACTTTTGCCTCCTGGTATTCATGTCCTTGTCCAGTTCTCACACGGGATAGGGGTGACCTGTGTAATCATAGGATATTGCCTGACCACTGTGTGTTACCTCTCAGTCTAGGTCCTAAGACAAACTGTGGTTTCTGTCTCACTCTCTCTTGGATCATTTGCCCTCAGACAGCCCAGCTGCCATACTGTATGGACACTCCAGCAGCCCTATGGAGAAATCCATACAGGAACTGGAACCTCCGCCTGGTAGCCAGCAAAAACCTGCCAGTCATGTGTGTCAGCTGCCTTGAAATCAAGTTTTCTAGCCTGAGTCAGGCCTTCAGAGGACTGCAGCCTGCCTGGCTGACATCCAACTGCAGCCTCATGTGAGACTTGGAGCCACCTAGTGAAGGCATCCCCAAATTCCAAACTCATAAAAACAGTGTGAGATATTAAATGTTTGTCACTGTTTTAAAGGTGCTAAGTTTGGGGTAATTTATCATGCAGCAATGGGTGACATATAGAGGGAGTGATCAAATAAACACATACATGAATAAATTGAATAATTTCAAGTATAGTGCTGGAAGAGATAAATAGGATGGTCTGATAGAAGGATGGTGGAGGAACTGCTTTGCTTTTGTCTTACTTGAGCTGAGACATCACTGTTCATGAAGACGCCACAATGGAGAGGTCTGGGGCAGGGAGAGAACCCCCCAAACAAGCCGCAGTAGGAGCAAAGACCCTGAGCCAGGAAAAAGCTGAGCACGTTTGAAGCACAGAAGGGAAGCCAATTTGGCTAGAGTCCCGTGAATTAGGGAGAAGTTTGAGGAAGATGAAGTAAGAGAGACAGGCAGGGCCAAGTCACCCAAAACCTTGAAAGTCATGGGAAACCCTGGAAGGTTTGTAAACGGAGGAGACCGGGGATCTGATTCACTCTTTAGAAAGATCTCTGGCTGCTGTGTGGACACCGGGTGGTCACAAGGTGGGGATGCACCCAATTAGAGGCTGATGCAGTTGTGCTGGAGAGAGTCGCCACTTGAACTAGGGTGGTAATGGCTTAAGTGGATGGATTTGGGGTACATTCTGAAGGCAGGCTGGCAAGACTTGCTTATGGGTTGGGTTTGGAGTGTGAAGGAAAGTGGAACCAAGGACAACCCAGAGCTGTGAGACCCGTGGTTGAGAAACCACCCTTGGCTTCAATTTTTTATCTGAAAAAAAAAAAAAAGAAAAAAAAGGCAAAATAATAACTGAATCTATTCTTGTGAAATGACATGCTCTATAGGGAATTTCTTTAAAAAGTATTCAGCACTCTGTAGCTTTAAGAGTCTAATGCCCTCACTCAAGTTCATAAGAGCTTTTCTCCTGGAGAAAGACAGCAGATGCTGGCACACACCAGGCTGGTGGTGTGAACTTGTGATTCAGGAGGGGTCCCTGCAAGAGCTACAAAGGACATTGTCCATGGGGGAGGAGGCTAGGGGAGACTGAGTCCAACCAGGGTCCTTAAAGGAGAAACTGATTTTCAGAGAGAGAAGTTTCTTTCCTTCAGAGAAAGAAATTTGCTTAGGGCTACAATTATGGAGGAGCTCTTTTCTCTTAAATGTTTATGTTTTCTTAGGACTTTAAGATTTTCTGGGCTTCAGTTATAGTTACTGCTTCATGAAGACAACTGTAAAAAGCAGCTTATTTCTCAATTGTTATTCTTCCCACCTAGGAAATTTGGTTCTTGTAAACAGTAAAATCAAAAGGCAGTTTTCACTCTTATACAATCAAGCCCTGTGCTTAGGAATTAAGTACGTATTTTTAATGCCAGCATGTATTTCTAAGAATAACATCACGATTCAAAAATGATAAGGCACACAAATATGTGGACTGTTTATGTTTGGAAAACTAATAAAGAATTCTCTTACACTTGATCCCTCAAGGCAAAGACCATCGTGGGTCACTGGTGCCGTATTATGTTTCAGTCCTGTGATTCACTCCATGTCAGCTGTTCTCAGCTCATTCACACACACAGATCCCAGCTACTTAATACACAGTTAAGGACATGTTCTAAAACAAGATGAAAATTCATCCAAACATCGAACAGATGTGAGTAAAAAGAAGAGGGGAATTTAAAAATATTTCTGTTGCTATCAGCAATTATTTTGTCTCCTGAATGGCATTTGGCTGTTGGTGTAAAATGTGAATAAGGCTGGTGTAGTTACTGTGGAAGCTGAAACAATGGCAAGTTTCCCATTTTCAGTCCCTGAGATTGTTTATTGAAAGTTCCTTATGCTTTTCAAACTATATTTTAAAGAAAGCATCAAATTCAAGTAGAGTAGTTTACATAGATCAGGAAATGATTCTGTTGTACACCTTCTTGTAGTTATAGCCATATACTAAATGTTACAGAAGTCACTTTTTAAAATACTTTTTGGGAAACATTTCCTAAATCTGAAAGTAAATGTATTACTGTCTTTATTGATGTACAAATTTCTCCTTAAACAATATTCAACCAGTTTAAATTAAGTAATTAGAAATTGTTTTTTTGTTTCATAAGGTACTATTTTATTTAAACACCACCATTCGATTGCTGGAAATAAGAAAACATAAATGTACTCCAGCAATTTGATTGCATATGCCAAATGATTTGATGATTCAGAGCAATATTTTAAAAAGAAAAGATAATTCAGAGTAATATAAGGAGATTTGATAGGTGGAAATAAACTTTCCAAGTACAAAAACTATAAATAGGGACATAGTATCACAAGATGTCCATCCAAATGAAATGCCAACCATGTCGAGGCAAAGACAAATATGGTGATAAAAGGAGCAGAAGGACAGACTACTACACTTGAAATAATAATAATAAAAATACCCTAATAGAAGCCTGGAATCAGAAAGCCCAACAACTCATATTAACTGTGAATGACACTGGGACATATATCTCTCTTATTTACGTGAAAAATAAAACTTATGTAAAGAAGTGCATTAGCTAGAGTTCTCAGGAGACACAGGCCAATAAGGCGTGTGTTTAGAGAAAGATGTATTTTAAGGAACTTGTTCAATGTGATGGTGGAGGCTGTCAAGTCCAAAGTCTGCAGGGTGGGCGGGCAGGCTGGGGACCTAGGGAAGAGCTGACGTTGCAGCTGGAGACCAAAGACCGTCTGCTGGGAGAATATCCTCTTCCTTGGGAGGGGCCCGTCTTCTTCTTAAGACCTGTAACTGGATGAGGTCTACCCACATTATGGAAAGTAATCTACTTTCAGAGCCTACTGATTTAAATGTTAATTGCATGTAAAAAATACCTTCCCTGTAACATCCACATGTGTTTGGCCAACTATCTGGGTGCCCTGGCCTAGCCAAGTTGACACATAAATTTAACCCTCACAAGGACATAATAAATCAGTTATTCACTTGCATTGATGATAGGTGTATTAACTCTTCAACGATTCTGGAAAATAATTTAACCATTTTGTTAAGAACTTCAAAATGTTTACAGTCATTTTTACCAAATAAATACGTTTCTACCTCATAGAAATAAATCTAGATGCAACCACAAAGAGAAGAAACTGTAGAGGAAAAGATTGACACATGTGACATATTAAAATTGAAATTTTTGTGGCATAAGACACCATAAACCAAGTAAAAAACAAGCTATCAACCAGGAAAGACATTTGAAACACTTGCAGCAGGCAAAAGATTAGTAGCCAAAATACATAAAAGTCCTGCACTCCCACAATCAATGTGAAAAAGATTTAAAGCTCAGCTGAATGTCTGTGAGTCTCTTTCTGTTTTGTAAATAAGTTCATTTGTATTGTGTTTTAGATTCCAAATATAAGTGATATCATATAGTATTTATCTTTCTCTGTCTGACTTACTTCGCTTAGTATGATCATCTCTAGGTTCATCCGTGTTGCTGCTAACGACATTATTTCATTCTTTTCTATGGCTGAGTAATATGCCATTGTGTATACACACCACATCTTCTTTATGGGTACCAAAGGGTAGAGTGGGGGGTGAGTTCTGGGGCGGGAGGGATAAATTAGGAGTTTTAGATTAACAGATACACATTACTATATATAAAATAGATAAACAACCAGGTCCTGCTGTATAGCAAAGGGAAATATATCCTATATTTTGTAATAACCTATAATGGAAATTTATATATATGCATAACTGAGTCACTTTACTGTACACTTGAAACTAACACAACATTGTAAATTAACTATACGTCAATAAAACTATGCATATGTATACGTGTGTGTATATATATATATGAGACCCAACTGAAGAACAAGCCAAGGTTAACAGGGCAGTTCTTGGAAGAAGACACCTGAATGGCTAGTAATCATGTGTAAAGAAGTCCAGCTTAACTTGTAGAGATACACAGTTCAAAACAAGGTTCACTTTTCAAACTATCACAAAGACCAAAATTAAAAGTTTAATAATGCCAACAGTTTAGAAATGTCAGCTGTTGATGAGAGCATAAATTGGTATAATCACATTGGAGAACAATTTGCCTATCTATACCCAGAAAAACTGAAGATGTGAATACCTTAAAACCTTAAAATTCCATTTTAGGTATACATAACTTAGTGAAATTCTGACACGTGAGCTTATGTATGCACAAGAAATAGCTATTATTGGTAGTATTGTTTATAAATGCAAAAAGCACAAAAATGTAAATATCCATCAGCAGAAAAATCAATAAATCTTGATATAGTCAGAGGATTGAATACTGCATGGCAGTGTAAATCAATAAACTAGATTTACATTTATTAGCATGGATTTATCATGAAAACATGTCAGGTGAAAAAAAGCAAGTTACAAAATTATGTGTGTCACATGATTTTCTTTATGCCAAATTTAAATACATTCAGTTGAGAAAGGCAACTATAAGTTTAAGAAATCATAATATGTATTACTACACATATACAGATGTAGTAAATTTTTGAAAACATGGGGTGAAAGGACACCCATCAACCTTAAAATGCTGTTTACCTCTACAAAGATTGTGAGGGAAATAGGTTGCCGTGTTTGGTGTGTGTGTGTGTGTGTGTGTGTGTGTGTGTGTGCACGCGTGTATGCATGCATGGCGTGGCAAAATAATACTTTAAGAATATACAATGCTAAGAGTGAACTCTAATGTGAAATATGGACACTGGGTGACAGTGATGCATCAGTGTAGTTTCATTGGTTGTAACAAACATACCACTCTGGTGGGGCTTGTTGATAGATTTCTTTTAAGGGTTTATGGGAACTCTATACTTTCTGCTCAATTTGCTGTGAACCTAAAACTGCTCTAAAGCTAAAGTTTATTAAGTAAAAATGTATGTGAAATCTAGGTGATGGGGACTTCCCTGGAGGTCCAGTGGTTAAGACCCTGTGCACCCAATGCTGGGGGCCGGGGTTCAATCCCTGGTCAGGGAACTAGATCCCACATGCATGCTGCAACTAAGAGTTCGCATGCCGCAACTAAAAGATCCCGCATGCTGCAACAAAGATCCCGCACGCGGCAAAGAAGATCCCGCGTGCCGCAAAAAGACCTGGCGCAGGCAAATTAAAAAAAAAAAATCTAGGCGATAGTTACATTTTAAAAGTTATTCTTTGGACATAAATGAATGTTTGAAAAATTTGATAATGATAAAATGCAATATAACACTTCTAGGTCATTTCAAAACTTATTTCATATGTGTGCATTACAGTTATATTAAATACAAATATATCAATATATAAATTGGAAAATAAAAATTTACCTCTCAAAAAGCTGAGGATAATTCTAAGAGTTATTTCTTGAGGACAGGACTGTTAGCTGATGCGTATTTATCATTTATCATTTATACATATTTATCACATATACACATATGCATATTTCGATTTCAGGAACATACTTTTTGGTACTGCAATTTACAATAGTAGAGTTTAAATTTTTTTAGCTCAGATATGAATGGTGTACATGTCAAGCTGACGCTTTGTGCTCTTTGTAATGAAAAACATAATTTCTTAAACTTTTAATTGACTTTCTTACGTTCCAGCCCTTATAGAACCTTGCAGTTTATCCCCAAACTTGAGTCACCCTTTCTTTCTTGCTAGCAGAACAAGTACCTCAGGATAAAGGTAAAATTACATACAGCTAGTAGAAAAAGCAGATTTCCTTTGTGTTCACACCAGAAAAGTCAGCTGTTGGGCAGGAAGAATTCAGGGCACCCAGGTCAGGAGTCCCATACTTGGCTGTATATTAGAACCTTCTAAGCGTCTTTAAAAATCCTCATAACCAGGCACACCGCATACCAGAAAACCTAGGAATGGGACCCAGGCCTAAGTTTTTGTTTTTATTTTTAACTTTCTAGTTATGTAACTAAAAATCTCTTGATGCTATGACAATTCAGAACCATACTTTTTTTCTTTCCTCTTGGAGGTAGATCCATCCCACACAATTTACTATTAGTTCCCCATAGTAGCCAGGCTATGGCCTCAAATTGGTTTGGTCTTCACAGCTTTGAATCTTAAATGAGGATTCCTGGGTCATAAGTGTGACCCATCATTTCGTCAGATTTGTCGAATGGATACGGCTTGAGTTATGTATTCTTTTTGTTGCTAATGGCAACAGTACCAACTGTTTCCAGTTTGGGCCAAAAATAATTGTCACAGAAATAGATTATTTTGGGAAAACTCACAAATACATGCCTACAGGGACTTTTAAGAATAATCAGTTCCTAGATAAAATGGGAAAAAATGCAGTTAAAACACCTTGTTTACTTAAATATCTAGATATTCATAACTATAAACATAATATTCAAAAATTTCTTTGAACTTTTCATCATTTCTTAGATGTCAGTCTTTAAATTTCCTATCACAGATTTATATTTCTCTTTTATATATAAAACAGTAAAACCCGATGAGGAGATGTTTAGATACTTCAAAAGGCAAACTATCCTAGTGCATGATGTGTTTCATGGGAGTCTAGTTTCTACTGTTGGATGTTATAATTCAGTCTTAGAAACTGCTGAGAAACTAGAATCTGATTTAGAATTTCCAGCTTAAGGGTTATAGTGCTGTAGGTCCCTCAGTAGACACACAAGTGTCATGATATCACTGAAATATAAAATCTTACCTGCTGTATAATGAGATACTTTATAAGGACCTATCGTTAGAGAAACTGATCTTGTCAATAATCATCACAAATTTAAAGGGCTTGAAAAGTGTACCAGACATGTGCCATGTGCAGCTATTGGTAGAGCATAAATTAAGCGATGCTGGAAAGCTATCCTGTCTTCATTCATATACTCACTTGTTTACTCAAATTATATCTATTGAGCACCTATTTCATGCCATATTTTGTTTTCTCAGATTATCTATTTTGCAACATCACTACCCCTTCTTTAGAAGAAGGCATTGGATCTCCTTGGCTTCAGCTAAGAGGAAATTTGACACAGGCTGATGGAAAATCTTTGTACTTATTTGCCTGTCGGCATGAATTTATTTCACATTTTGAGTAGCTGCTATCTGGGAACACAGAGATTAGGGGAAAAGGAAAGGGCTGTAAGGAAAAAGCACAGGGCTCCTCCACAGCTCTGTTTCACCTATTTATAGATACTTCCCATTTGTGAAAGCTCTTCCCTTCTTTAAATATACCTCATGATTATAATTTTTTGCTTCTATTTGCTGTCAATCGTATAAAAAAGTGTTCTACCATCATGTTTTTGTTTCTTCATTAACAATGAACAATTAATTTTCAAAAATTTATTGATTTAGTAAAAAAGATATATGGCTATTATAAAAAGAGATGTAAGCAATATAGAAAAGTAAAAAAAAAAATACAAAAACAAAAAAACACAACTCATTTCCAGCCTTCCATTTCCTTAAGATCACCACCACACACATTTGAGGCATATCACTCAGGAAACCTCTGCATAAAACAATAGAAAGATAAATTTTAAAATGTTAGAAAAATTGGATCATATAATTCATGTTCTCAAATTAAAGGTAATCTATTTTTTCTAATCATTTCTTAGCAATTTCTTACTGTACTCTTTTATGCACAATAAATACATTCATAGGGTGCACACTGCGTTGAGTTTTGACAGTTGTACACATTCATGATGAGAAGGGTGTGGCCACTGGAATCTCTCTTTTCCTGTACGTAATGTAATTCTCTGGCAATTTTCAATATTTTCTTGTTATCTTTGGTTTTGAGTCATTTGACCATGATGTGTTCTAGTATGGTTTTCTTCTAACTAATCCTATTTGGACTTTACTGAACTTCTGGAATATGTAAGTTTATGATTTTCACCAATTAAAAAAATGCTACCAGGCATTCTTTCTACAGATGTTTTGTTCAGCCCCATTCTCTAGCTCCTCTGCTTCTGGGACTCCAATTACACATATATAGTTATAGACCTTTGGAAAATATCCTGCAGATCCTTAAAGCTCTCTTTTTGTTTAGTATAAACTCGCCCTCTATCTCTGTTTTCTCTCCTTATCGACCTCTTCTTTTCCTTCTCCTCCTTCTCCTTTTTCTCCTTCTCCTCCTTCCGCTTCTCCTTCTTCTCCTTCTCCTCCTTCTCCTTCTCCTCCTTCTCCTTCTTCTCCTTCTCCTTCTTCTCCTTCTTCTCCTTCTCCTTCTCTTTCTCCTCCTTCTCCTTCCTCTCTTTCCCTTCCTCCTCCTTCCCCTTCACCTCCTTCTCCTCTT
>RJWK010055664.1:0-14663 GCA_004363435.1 Platanista minor
TGCGCTCCGCAACGGGAGAGGCCACAACAGTGAGAGGCCCGCGTACCGCAAAAAGAAAAAAAAAAAAAAAAGAGAAGCAATGTGGATCTCCGGAACCAAAGTCAGTCGCTGAGAAGGAGGGCTGCCACCAGGCATTAAGCATCAGGATTTGGGGCCTAACCAGGAGGAAAGGCTGAAGAATAAACAGAGGGAGCTGTAGGCCAAACAAAATCCTGGAGTGGAGTTCACAGGACTTGACACTGCCTCCCTGCCTGGTCCCATGGCCAGTCCGGCTACGGCCCCAGAATCGAGCCTCCACTGGTGTCTGGGCTCAGGCCCTCAGCCAGGGAGCCAGGTCCCCCTACTTGCAGCAGCCAAGTGACTTAGGAGGCTGAGAGGCAGCAACAGCAGTTTAGAGTCCAGAAGCGTGGTGTCAAGGTCCAGGTGCGACATCTACTCTCTCCATTTTCTCCCCTTTGTTCACCTAAAAGTGGTAATAATATCTTACCTTCTCTAAGTGGCTATGAAGGCCAAATAAGACAAAGTATTCAGAAGTACTTTTTTTTTTTTTTTTTGCGGTACGCGGGCCTCTCACTGCTGTGGCCTCTCCCGTTGCGGAGCACAGGCTCCGGACGCGCAGGCTCAGCGGCCATGGCTCACGGGCCCAGCCGCTCCGCGGCATGTGGGATCTTCCCGGACCGGGGCACGAACCCGTGTCCCCTGCATCGGCAGGCAGACTCCCAACCACTGCGCCACCAGGGAAGCCCTCAGAAGTACTTTTATTAAGTGAGAGGTGTTGTATAAATGTGGGTGCCAGAAATCCCAGGCAGTGCCTGGTGCCCCGAGAGAGGGCTGGAGCTGGGATGGGACACGGTGAGGTCCAGTCCAAAGGAATTAAGGAGACTTGTTCTGCTATACAACCAAGCTGTGTCAGGGCTTGGCACAGGAGGTGAGGCTGAGGGGAAGGAGATTCAAAACTCCAAGACATCAAGACAGAAGTGCAAAATCTGCAAAACCAGAGACTGAGAGAGAAGTAAAGGTATGAAAGAGGTGTGTGAAGGACGTATTGCCCCTCAACACCATCTCCCCATCCCAGACCCTAACTGCCACATCCCACACAGCATTTCTGAGAGTCAGGGTCAGGACCTGCGTGCCACTCAGGCCCCACTGAGCATCAGTCCTCTTTCTGGGGGAACATTCCCCCTGTCTTAAGCATCTCAAGCAAGATCTCTGAAACCTTTGGGTTTGAGATGAGCCCAGGGGAAGCTCATTGGGTTTTCCCAAGGCCAGGCTAGTTTGTTGGGCATTCTGCCAGGAAAGAGCCAGATCCACAGGGGGCAAGGACCTCAGTACTCCCAACCAGACCCAGACTCTTCCTCAGCCTGACACCCTCCGGACTGAGAGGGTAGGAGGCACTGAAACAGCCCCTCTCCCACCCCGAGAGAGGGGGGCTCCCTGACTTCCCTCCCAAAGTGATTGGTGGGGCAGGGTAGCTAAAGAGCAACCTGGCCACAGAGGCCTGGGTTCCCTACTCCCTGCAGTAAGAAGTTGGCTTAGGGCTGAAATCAGGGTTGTCTGTCTCCTATGGTAACAGACAGAGACATAGAGCTCCTCCTAAGTACCCCTACCCTTATTTTTTCAGCTGCAGAAAGGCTCCCTGGCCGCAGGCTGCAGCTGGGGAGCGGAGCAGGGAACGGTGGCGGGGTGGGGGTGGGGGGGAGCCCAAAGTCACCCTTCCCAGCAGTCCCTCTGCCTTCCTTCCCAGAGGCCTCCAGTACTTCGGCTAAGCTGGGAAAGGCAGGGGTGGGGGTGGGGTGGGGCGGGGCCGGTGGAGCGGAGCCTGGCGCTCCCTCCCCTAACCAGCTCCCCCTCCAGGTTTTCTGTCACTTCCTGCGGGGCGGACCATTGGTGGTCAGCGGACGGTTGTCAGAAGCCGCCCTCCTTACCCATGCTGCTTGTTGGTGCGCTTTGCTCCCGACGGGTCTGCCGGGAGTGGGCAGAGACGGAGGGCTGTGCTAGTGTTCGAGGCAGGCTGTGCAGGGAAGGGGCAAAGGGACGGAATTTATACCACCAATTGGGGGTGGGCGGGGCAGGGGGAGGGTCCGGCCGCCGCCCGGAGTGGATGATGGATAGCTCCTGGGCAGGGCGCTCTCAAATGGCCTGGGCGGCTGTGTTTGAGTTACTGGCTGTGTGCTTGTATGTGTGTACAAGTGTGTGTGCGCAGGAGCCTGTGCATGTGCAGATATATGCTGTGCCTGTGCACGTTTCTCTTTAGTGGAGTGGGTGCCTGGGCATGTGCATTTGTATGTGCTTGCTCCTGTGTACCTGGGTGTTTCCTGTGTGTGTACTTTTATGCATGGGCCTGCATGAGTGTGTATCTGTGTCTGTGTGCCTGTGTGAGGGTGCTTGTGTGTAAAAAGCTGTGCTTGTGTATGTATGTGTGCCTGTGCACATCAGTGTGTTCCTGAGTGTGTGCCTGCCAGAATATTTATGCCTGTGAGGGCATGTGCATGTGTGCCTGTGTGTGTGTGTGTGTTTGCGTGAGTGTGTCTGTGCCAAGTTCCTGGGTCTCTAAATGCTCATCTCTGTACTTGGACCTGTCTCGTGGCATTTAGGGGCACCGAGGGCTGTGGGCCCATTTGCTCCTGAACCACAGCCAGGGTCAGCCCTCTCCTAAGACTGCCTTCTTATTCCAGACAACCATGTTCCCCAAGGACTGCTCACCCACGTCTTCCTGCCACAGCTGCCCTGACAGGAGCCAGGGCAGGGTCGTGTGTCCAGGTTCCACTTTCTCCAGATGCATCCTCTTGAGCTTTGAAGTGGAAGGAAAGTTGGCAGTGCCATTATTACCCTCTACTCTACCCTTATAAACCTCAGAAGGTGAAAGTGGAGTGCCTCCCCCTCTTCTCCCAGCCTGGTGCCTCAATAGCTCCCCATAGGGTAGCAGGGCCTAAGGGTAGCCCAGCCTGATGCCACTGTCCCACTGACCCTGACAAGCCATAAAACTCAGGTTCTCCATCTATCCAGGAAAGAGTCCTCCACCTGGAGGATTCCATGACTGCTGAGCCTGCTCATATAGTGTCCCAGCCCCTCAGGTAAATGACAACTACTTGCTGAAGAGCTGAGTCAGGGTTGAGGCCTGATCCCTTAAACTTTCTCTGGGGCTGCCCTCATCCAGGGAGAGAGGGTTTAGAGAGCTGGACAAGGGGACTCACACAAATTGCTCTCCATCTTGAAGCCGAGGGTCCCCTCTTTCCTCAAAGTTGGCCACCTGACCAGGGTAACCCCTGCCCCACTCTTCTAGGAGCCTGCTGGCTCTGGTCCACAGAAGCCACTTTCATCTCCTTGGATGAAAGCTCTGGGGTGAAGTTTTTATTGGATAGTGAAAGGAACAAACTTTGGGCTTGAGATTGCCAGTAGAAAAGAGCCACAAGGTTTCCAAACCAGAGTGGAGGGAAGGAGAGCAAACCTGGGCTTCAGTGTGATGGGTTTCTGTCCTCCTGGTTCCCATGGCTGAGGGATCATTTGCCCACAAAGGAAGATGCCCTGTGGCTGCCCAGGGCAGGGGTCCTCCCTTATCCCCTCATCCCCAGGGTCACTCAACCCCTCTTGGCTCTTTCCTACTTCTATACCCTCGCCATTGTACTGTCAGCCAGGCAGCTATCAAAATGAGACTCGTGGGTGCAGCTGCCCCACAGGGGTGGCCCCTGAGGGCTGCTTCTTTGCCTTTGCCAGCTTCCTGCCTCCTGGCTGTCTCCAGTCACCCTACCTAATCCCTCTGGCCCTCCTCCTCCTGAGGTCTCCATCACCTACCTCCTCTCTACTCTTCTGCTTTTTGGCTTCAGACAGCCCAACATGCAAGCTCTGAAAGAGAAAGAAACCCCATCTCCACCCTCTTATCAAAAGTTCTTGAGTCCAAGGAAGTTGTTATTTCAGAGCTGTTCCAGTCTCTGTCACTGACTGCAAGTTCTTTCATGCCCTGTGGCTCTGATCTGGCAGGTCTCTGCGGCTCCTCTTTGGCACCCCTAACCTCCTGCTGTGGCTTTCTTCCAGAATTCTTACGCCAGAGCCTGCAGGGTGCTTGGGGAAAGCTGTCCCAATCCAGGCTGCAGGTGGAGGGAGTCCAGGGTCAGGGTTCAGGCTCATAGCTGAGAAGCGCCCATGGTATACTTGCTTCTTTTTTTTTTTGTGGTACACGGGCCTCTCACTGTTGTGGCCTCTCCCGTTGCGGAGCACAGGCTCCGGACTCACAGGCTCTGCGGCCATGGCTCACGGGCCCAGTCGCTCTGCGGCATGTGGGACCCTCCCTGACCGGGGCACGAACCCGTGTCCCCTGCATCGGCAGGCGGACTCTCAACCACTGCGCCACCAGGGAAGCCCTACTTGCTTCTTTTGACATGAACAGGGCTTGGGCTTCCACCGTGAATGGCACCCCCATCAGCATGGGTCTCCTGAGCATCCCTAATGCTGCTTCTCAGGAATTTCAGGACTGCCCTTCCCTAGCCAGAGGCCAACTAAAGTTGGGTGAGTTGGACTTCAGAGCTCAGATCTGCTAACCAGGGAGACCCTGCACAGCGCCCTGATGCCGGGCACCCCCCAGCCTGAAGCAAGGTGCTTGGAAAGGCTGGCGGGATGGGTGTGGCCCACGTTTCTTCTGTTCCTTTCAAGCCTTAGAGAAGCACAGTAAGTGTTAGGGGCGATAGGTTATCGGGTTGACAGTTGGACAGCCAGGCGATTATGTAACCGCTGCCTGAACTTTGGCTGGGCCTCCACAAACAGGAAGTGGGTTCTTATGGCCACGGTGGGTCCTGGAGCCTCAGCTGCACAGGGAGGGCGCAGGGCGCTTAGGACTAAACCCAGCGAAGGGAAAGCAGCGGAGATGATGAAGTCAGAGTCTCTAAGAATAACCTGATGTGTTTAAAAAAAAAAAAAAAAAGAGAGAGAGAGAGAAAAAAAAAACTTGGTGTTCTTCATCTCTAGCAAAACAAAAATGACAGGGAAGCCGTCAAAGTCCTCCCTAGAGTGATAATGGGGAGAAAGGAAAATTAACTTGTGAAACTACCTCCTGTGCACTAGCCCTTGCCTGCGGCACCCAGTTTAACGCTTGACACCTCCCAGTCTTGTAAGTAAAGCACCCTCCTTTCACTCATGAAGAAACTGAGGCTCAGAGAGGGCCAAGGCCTCTGACAGATGGCAGAGCAGGATTTCCACCCAGATCCGCCTGACTCTGGAGCTCACAGTTTTTCTAATCAATCCTTGGCATCTTTGTTTTGTTTTGCTTTGTTTGGTTTTGCTTTGTTTTGTTTTGCTTTGTTTGGTTTCAGGAGGAGGAGGGTGGGGAGCAGAAGAACCAGAAGGAATGTGGAAAGCTGTGATGTTTTGTTTCTTGGAAACCTCAGAACAGAGAGACTTTTTCTCCGAAAAGAGGAGAGGAGTGAGGAAGCAGATGTCTCCAGCTTGGAACTGTGCGGTCTCGGTAGGGGGAGTGGTGGAGACCCCCCTGTGCTCTGGGAAAGACTGGGAGCATATACATCTAAGTACCAGCCGTGGTTACCTCTGGAGAGACGCAATGGAAGGAAGGGGATGATTTTCCATTTTTTCTTTATATACTTCTGGATTTTAAAAGATAAAAAGCATGGGGAATTCCTGGTGGTCCAGTGGTTAGGACTCTGTGCTTTCACTGCAGTGGCCCGGGTTCAAGCCCTGGTCAGGGAACTAAGATGCCACAAGTTGTGTGGCACGGCCAACAAAAAAGCATATATTACTTCTGTAACCAAACCCCGAATAAAGGTATTAAAACAAAACAAAACATATATATATTGAGAGAGAGAGAGAGAGAGAGAGAGAGAGGGAAAGGAAGAAAGAAAGAGAGGAAGGAAGGGAGGGAGGAAGAAAAAAGCAGGATGGAAGGTCAGTGCAGCACAGTCAGGGCCACAGTGGGAGCCCATGCTAGGGAAAAGGACTGGCCCTGGGCCCTTCACCCAGCAGCTGTCCCACCAACCTCTCTGCCCTCTCCTTTGAAGACACACATGTGCATGGTCATTCATTCATTCAATCTCCACAAACATTTCTGGAGTCCTGTTTTGGTAGACAAAGTGGTGAACAAGACAGAGTTTCTGCCATCAAAGAGATGACATTCTAAGGGAGACAGCCAATAATCAAGTAAATACATAAATAAATAAGATCATTTCATATAAGTGCTAGGAAGGAAGGAAGACAATGCAAGGGTGACTGAGAGTACAACATTCGAAAGGGTTGTCTGGTATATACAGGTACAGGTTTGTGTGCAAACGAACAGCATCAACAAACTAAGATCCCAGGAACACACAAACGTATTCAAAAATGCCTGTAGCGCATAAGGCAGCAGCCTGCGGCGGCCTGAAGCAGAACTGGCTGAACAGGTTGAAGTTTTGGCCTGCTCAGGATTTCTGAGCCCTGGCCTGCTCATTTCTCCTTGTTTTAATAGACCAACTCCACGCCCTCAGAGGAAGAGAGTAGCGTTTACTGAGAACCAGTTACCAGGCGTGACTGGTGCCAGGCTGGGCACTGCACTCTAGCAAATGGCTCAGGCACGGCCCACAGCACACCTGGAGAGGCAAGTAGCTTTTTTCTTCATCTCACCTTAAGGAAACAAAGTCTTACTAATTCATCCAGCTGCCCACGCTCATCTCACAGCACCTCCCCATCTCTGAACAATGCTGAATTCAGAGCCTGTTGCTCAGAGCAACAACGAAGCTCAGAGAAGAGAAATAAAGAAAAAACAGCAATGCCTTCTGCCAGGGCTTCCCACAAAGGGCATAATTTGAGAGGGCTTCCTCCCCATCTCTAATCCACTCAGAAATATCCTCCCTTCTGGCCTGCCGCTGATGCCTGAAACTTCACCACCAGAGTTTATGTCTTTCTGTTATGTGATGGCCTCTTCTCACCTCTGAGCTGCAGGGATTACCCCTGGGGTGTTAAGCTGCTAGGATTTTAGCAGTGTGGTCAGGTGCATGCCTCCTAGTGGGCAGTGCTGAGGAGTGGCTACTTGTCTAACGGCAAGAGCAAGGGAGACAGACGCTAAAGAGGGGAAAGAAAGTGCTTTAAAAGCAACTGTTACCTTAACTATTTTATCCCTATCTCTTGAGAGAGAAGACGAGAATAGAAAGTGAGATAGAGAGATCTCCTCTCTCTCTCATTCTGGAAAATTTCAATAAATACAAAAGTAGAGTGAATAGTATAATGAACCCACAGGTACACCATCCACCTTCAACAAAAATCAGCTCATAACCCATCTTGTTTCAACTATACCTCCCAGCCTCCCTCTACCTTGAATTTTTTTTGCAGCAAACTCTAGACATTATATTATTTCTTGAATTAATATTTCAGTATGCATCCCTTCAAGATAAGAATTCTTTTTTAAAAACCACAATAACATAATCACAGCTAAACAAATTAATACATCTTTACTATTATCAAATATTAAATCAGTGTTCAAATTTCCCCCATTGTCTCATAAGTTTTCGTTTTACAGTTTATTTGCGTCAAGATCTAGACGGTCCATAACTGTCCATTGACTTTCTCAATAAATCTCTTAGGGGTTTCCTGGGTGGTGCAGTGGTTGAGAATCACCTGCCAATGCAGGGGATACAGGTTCAAGCCCTGGTCCTGGAAGATCCCACATGCTGCGGAGCAACTAAGCCCGTGCACCACAGCTACTGAGCCCACACACCACAACTACTGAAGCCCGCGAGCCTAGAGCCTGTGCTCCGCAACAAGAGAAGCCACCGCAATGAGAAGCCCGTGCACCGCAACAAAGAGTAGCTCCCACTTGCCGCAACTAGAGAAAACCCCCACTCAGCAATGAAGACCCAACGCAGCCAAAAATAAATAAATAAATAAAATAAAATTTTAAAATGCTTAAAAAAATAAATCTCTTAAATCTCTATAACCTAATCTCTTTAACCTCTGCCTACTGAATACTTGATTTTCTGTTTAAATGAAGAGTCTGACTAGAACAGATATTATGTGTCTTGTAATACACCTAAGCTACAAGAAGAAAAAAGGTGAAGTGGGTTTGAAAACCAGTTATGTAGTCTAGAAAAGGTAACGTCGGTTATAGGGACACAGGTGAACGTTTGCCATCACACTCCCCCCTCCCCTATAGCCTTCCTCCCGTGCCAGGACTGGCTCCAGAAGAGCTGAGACAAGAGCCATAAAATGGCTTTAATGCAATCATCTCCACCTTTACAGAGACCCACTTGGCTTGCACCCTTTCAGTTAAGAGCCTGGGAAGAAAGAATTGCCTCATTCTTGGTTAATGGACCAAATTAAGCCATCAACCCCCCTAATCAAGCCTTCATCTTGGACACATTACAATACTGTAAATAAAATATCCAAAGGAAAATAAAAGCCCTTCCATTTGAGGCTGGACGGACATTTGGTCCCTGGAGTCATATTCCTGAGTCACAGTTTCTCTACTAAGACTCAGGGCAGGCAGGAACAAATCCCTCCTTCCCTTGGGAGCCCAGGGCCTCTGCTTTCTTACCTCGGCATAAAGATGCTTACTGGGAAGAAGGTAGGAGATACTTCTCCCAGTGCCTAAGAAAGACAGGAGTCCCAAGGTTTGGGGAGACATCCTCAGTTCTACTTGGAATCAGAGGGAGGCCTGGGAAAAAGTCTCCATGCATATCCTGGATTCTCTGTCTTCCACACACCATATCTAACCTGCTGTTTCCACTAGGATCTCCCCAGGGTCACAGCCATGTGTAGAAATACTAATAATTGCTATTTGGGAAATGAATACTGTGAGAGTTCCTGTCTCAGCTTGTCAAAAGTCAACCAAAGTTTAAAACGCTTAAACTGAAAAACAATGATTGCTCCCAAGATCCAAAATCTCCAACAAATCAATTGGAAAAAGACAGTGCAACAGAAAAATGTGTCAAGAATATGAAAATGAAAGATAAATGGCTTTATAAACATAAAAAGAGTTACCCAATCTCATTAGTAATCAGAGAAATGCTTGTTAAAACAACAATATGACATGATTTTCAAAAGTAAAAAGACTGATAATATTCAGGGGTGGAAGGAGTGTGGGGAAAAGGTCATGCTTGTATTTTATTGGCAAGAGTATAAAATAGTGAATATTTTAAGAAGGCAATTTAGCGATACCTAACAACATTTTAAAGGGAAATCCATTTTAATGATCTGCTCTGTGGAAAGACAAGTATGCAATATAGACAAGCACACAAATATGTGAATAGAATGTTCATTGCAACATTGTTTGTAATAGCAAGAAGTTGGAAACAATCAGTAGGGGAAATGGTTAAATATGTTATGTAACATCAATAATATGGAACACCAAGCAGTCCTAATGTACAGTTTTGTATATACTGATATGGAAGGATATCCAAGGAATACGGTCAAGGGGTAAAAAACAAAAAATAGTATAATCTCATTTAATTAAAATATTAAATTAAACCATTTAATTAATTGTTTAAATTAATTTAATTTACATTAAACTAGTTTAAATTATATCTATGTATATTTATATGTTCATAAAAAAGGATTTGTAGAGATAAATCATCCTTTGTTATACCAAACATAACTGACAGTGGTTACCTCTGAGGACTTGGATTATAGGGAGCAATTTCTATTTTTCACATTATATATCAATTACGCTTTTTAATTTTGTAAAATAAATTTATGTATTTATTTATTTATTTTTGGCTGCATTGGGTCTTCTTTGCTGTGTGCAGGCTTTCTCTAGCTGTGGCAAGCGGGGGTCACTCTTTGTTGTGGTGTGCAGACTTCCTATTGCGGTGGCTTCTCTTGTTACGGAGCATGGGCTCTAGGCGCACAGGCTTCAGTAGTTGTGGCACGTGGGCTCAGTAGTTGTGGCTCTCGGGCTTAGTTGCTCCGCGGCATGTGGGATCTTCCCGAACCAGGGCTTGAACTCCAGTCCCCAGCACTGGCAGGCGGATTCTCAACCACTGTGCCACCAAGGAAGTCCCTATTTTTATTTTTTTAATTAAAATTTTTTTTATTTGGCTGCATCACACAGCTTGTGGGATCTTAGTTTCCTGACCAGGGATTGAACCTGTACTCTTGGCAGTGAAAGTGCCAAGTCCTAACCACTGGACTGCCAGGGAATTCCCCAGTTATGGAGTTTTAAAATTTTTATAGTAAGCTTGAAATACATACATAATTTAAAAATTGAAATAATGAAAGAATACAAAACACAGTTTCTTATTAGAAGAGCAAAACTTTTAAAGGTTAAAATCCAGTATCGGTGAGACAGGAGGAAAAGGTCATGCTCATTCAGGATTGGTGAGAGTACCAGTTGGTGCCTTATTAACAAAATGCAATTTGTCACTACCTATCAAAAGTTAAACTTGTGTGTATCATTTTACCTAGGAATTCCACTTTTAGGATGTAGTCTAGAGACATACCTGGACAAGTAGGCAAGACACAGGTAATAATGATAATAACAACAACAGCCATCACTTATTAAATGCTTAATAAGCCCTTGGTGCTGTTTTAAGGACTTCAAGACAGAGACATGAACCACATGCCTCATATAAAAGCTTACCTGTGCCAGGTACTTCTCTAAGCTCTTTACATGCTCTGTGTGGTTTTTTTTTAAAATTTATTTATTTTGGGCTGCATTGGGTCTTCATTGCTGTGTGCGGGCTTCTTACTGAGGTAGCTTCTCTTTGTTGCAGATCACAGGCTCTAGGTGCACGGGCTTCAGTAGTAGTGGCTCAGGTGCTCCACAGCATGTGGGATCTTCCCGGACCAGGGCTTGAACCCGTGTCCCCTGTATTGGCAGGTGGATTCTTAACCACTGTGCCACCAGGGAAGCCCTGCTCTGTGTGTTTAATCCTCACAACAACCCTGTGAAATGAGCACTCTCATGTCCACTTGACAGATAAGGGAGTTACACATACCAAAGGGAAGTAACTTGACAAAGTCATACAGCTAGTGAGCAGCAGAGCCCAGGAAGTGGACCCAGGCAGTTGGCGTTAGACTCTGTGCCTGTGACTCCTACACTATGATAATGTAGTAAATCATATAATCTTCCACAGCTCCTTGGGATAGGTTGTTTTTGTGTTTTATTGTTTGGGTCTGGCCAGCATATACATCTCTTTTTAAGTTTGGTGGGAGGCAGAACCCACCAACCACTTCAGGAACCAAAAGGCCAGATACTCACTGTCCCAGGTCCCCTTGCAGCTGGGAGCAAGCATGTGACTCAGTCTTGGACAGCCAGCTGTGCTGAAGGAGGACTGTGACACAGAGAAATAGGGACAGTGGGGAGTGGGCTTTGGTTGATGCGGAGGGCATGCAAGTGTTTGGGCAGGTAGCATGCTACAGAAGCTCCCAGGGTCCCATGATGCTGGTGGTGCCAGGGCTGCACTTGAAATTTGAGAGGCAGAAGCAGCGTTCTGAGAATGGGGTCTCAGACAAGGAAAGGCTCTCCGGCTCCTCCTGGCTGCAGTTCAGGCACATCTGTAACCGGGGCCTTATGACTCAGGGGATCCAGTGGTGCTTGACATACTGGGGTGATCTTAGAGACTGTGGCAAGCAAGTCCCAGAAGGAGAGTCCCCAGGGTGGCCCAAAGTGGTGGTGAGGCCCAGCCAACTTCAGCAAGTAACAGTTCTTCTCTTGATAAATAGCTTCTTGTGAGTTTCTGGATCTCAGTAGAGACCAAACATAGGGCCAAGCCCCTTATGAACTGAGGATTATCTGATCCACCTAGCCAGCCCAGGGTCTCACAAGCCCTAGTGCTCCTCATCTTCAAATAGAGCTGGCTGGAGCCTGATAGTATCCTGAAAGCAGAAAGGAGCCGCAGAATGCCCTGGTGTGCCTTCTAGCTTGCCGTATCTTGCTAAATAACCTCTCCTCCCTCAGTCCACTCCAGTGGCTTCAGGAGAAGTTAGGCATGAAGACACTGGAAACAAAAAAAAAATTCCAGGGGACTTCCCTGGTGGTCCAGTGGTTAAGAATCTGCCTTCCGTTGCAGGGGGACACAGGTTCAATCTCTGTCTGGGGAACTAAGATCCCACATGCTGCGGGGCAACTAAGCCTGTGTGCTGCAACTACTGAGCCTGTGGCTGTAGAGCATGAGCGCCACAACCAGAGAGAAGCCCGCACGCCGCAATGAAGGATCCCACGTGCCACAACGAAGATGCTGTGTGCCGCACCTATGACCAGATGCAGCCAAATAAATAAGTAAATATTACCAAAAAAAATTCCAGCTTGGATTGCAGGAGACTGGCTCTGCACCATACACCATCACCAGCCAGAAGTGGCTTATTATTAAGAGATTAACAGCAAGAATTCTAAATAGATAAACAAGGTACTACTGTATAGCACAGGGAGCTGTATTCAATATCTTGTAATAACCTATAATGGAAAATAATCTGAAAAAGAATATAAAACTGAATCACTTTGTTGTATACCTGAAACTAACACAACATTGTAAATTAACTATACTTCAATTTTTTTAAATGGCTAAAAAAACCCACCACAATTAAAAAAAAAAGATTAATAGCAAGAATTCTAGAACCAAACTGCCTGTATTTGAATTCTGGTTCCACTAGTTCCTAGCTATATGAATTTGGTCAAGTGTTTTAATCCCTCTGAATCTCTGTTTCCTTATCTCTAAAAGAGAGATAATAAAAATACCTAACCTCATACGTTGCTTTAAAAATTAAATAACTTAATGTATGTAAAACTCTTCGAATAATACACGCACTAAGTGTTCCTGTTATTATCGCGGTAACAAAGCCCTTCTGAGAAAAAGTTCTAGAGATCTATTGCACGACAACGTGAATATACTTAACACTATTGAACTGTACATGTAAAAATGGTTAAGACAGTAAATTTAATGTTATAGGTTTTTTACCACAATTAAAAAATGTTTTAACCCTTAGGAAAACAGAAATTTTTAACATGGAATTTTTTTTTTGATGGAGCTTTATTTATTTATTTATTTATTTATTTATTTATTTATTTATTTTGCGGTACGCGGGCCTCTCGCTGTTGTGGCCTCTTCTGTTGCGGAGCACAGGCTCCGGACGCGCAGGCTCAGCGGCCATGGCTCACGGGCCCAGCCGCTCCGTGGCACGTGGGATCTTCCTGGACCGGGGCACGAACCCGTGTCCCCTGCATCAGCAGGCGGACTCTCAACCACTGCGCCACCAGGGAAGCCCGATGGAGCTTTATTTATTTATTTATTTATTTTGGCTGAGCCATGTGGCTTGCGGGATCTTAGTTCCCCAACAGGGATGGGACCCGGACCCCCTGCAGTGGAAGTGCGGAGACTTAACCACCGACCGCCAAGGAATTCTCTGGAATTTTATAAGATATTTACTTTCTTTTTTTAAAAAATTATTATTATTATTTTTTTAGCTGCACTGGGTCTTCGTTGCTGCGTGCGGGCTTTCTCTAGTTGCAGCGAGCAGGAACTACTCTTCCTTGTGATGCACGGGCTTCTCATTGCGGTGGCTCTCTTGTTGCAGAGCATGGACTCTAGGCGCGCCAGCTTCAGTAGTTGTGGTGTGTGGGCTCAGTAGTTGTGGTGCATGGGCTTAGTTGCTCCGCGGCACGTGGGATCTTCCCGGACCAGGGCTCGAACCCGTATCCCTTGCATTGGCAGGCTGATTCTTAACCACTGCACCACCAGGGAAGTCCAAGATATTTACTTTCAAATCTAGAGACTCAGTGGTCTTTTTCTTAAATTGTACATTATTAATAAACGCCTCTTCATTGAAAAAAAAAATAAAGCCTTTCTGAGAGATGGTCTTGGAAGTTAATGGAGAAAGAAAATTCTCCAGTGGGTAAAATTTCAAGTAGAATACATCATTGGCTGTTTTGGGAGAAGACACAGAGGATCTATACTGATTCATGGGCAAGGTCAGTGATTTGGCTGAGTGGACAAACTTAAATGGAACAAAATCAGAGCGTTGGGGAAAAGAGATTTGGGAAGAAGTCTTATGAATGGACCTCTTAGGAGAGCCCCAGAACACAAGAATATTTATGTCTAGTAGAGCCACTCACCACCATAAGGCCGTCTCCCTAGAGGCTGCTCCTGGTGGTCAGATGGGTAAGGTGAACCTGCTTTATGGGTGTCATTCTGTTTCTCCCTGAGACATTCTATGAACCAAACAGCTGTGTTGGCAAGGACACAGGCTGTATGCGGCCTTCACAGGATGGACCGCCCCTTACCAAGTCAGACCTAGTGAGGGCTACTGCTGAAGGTCAGCTTGGCCCACAAAAGCTACTAATTCAGCCCCCCTACTTGATGAAGGGTGTTTATGTTAGCTCTCTTCCAACAAGGAAGGGGCAGAAATTTGTTCTCTCTAGAATGCAATTACGCATTTTTAGCCTTGGATTTATTTTCCCTACTCCCATACCCCTCCCCCCCCCATCTGTGGACATTCCAGATGCCTCATATGCTATCGTGGCTCCCCCACACGCGTGGCTTCTGACCAAGATCTCACTGTATAATGAAAGAGTGTTGACAGTGTCTAGCACGTGAAGTACTCTGCAAGTATTAGTGTAGCCAAAAGTGGGGTCCAGCTGCTCAGTGCTCAAAAGCCCATAAAGAGGCAAGTTGGTGGAAAGGAAAGTTTGCTTTATTTTGGAAGCTGGCAACCGGGGGGTAGGGCAGATTCCCCCTCCCCCTCCCCTCCCCTCCCCC
>RJWK010055665.1:0-14663 GCA_004363435.1 Platanista minor
TTTTTTTCTTTGAGGTATGCGGGCCTCTCACTGCTGTGGCCTCTCCCGTTGCGGAGCACAGGCTCTGGAAGTGCAGGCTCAGCGGCCATGGCTCACGGGCCCAGCCGCTCCGCAGCATGTGGGATCTTCCCGGACCGGTGCACGAACCCGTGTCCCCTGCATCGGCAGGCGGACTCTCAACCACTGCGCCACCAGGGAAGCCCCTAGAGTATTTTTAATTTCATTTATTGTGCTGTCCATTGTTGCTTGTTTCATCTTTAGTTCTTCTAGGTCCTTGTTCATTCTATTTCCAAGGTTTTGGATCATGTTTACTATCATTATTCTGAATTCTTTTTCAGATAGACTGCCTACTTCCTCTTCATTTGTTAGGTCTGGTGGGTTTTTATCTTGCTCCTTCATCTGCTGTGTGTTTTTCTGTCTTCTCATTTTGTTTATCTTACTGTGTTTGTGGTCTCCTTTTTGCAGGCTTCAGGTTCTTAGTTCCCATTGTTTTTGGTGTCTGTCCCCAGTGGCTAAAGTTGGTTCAGTGGGTTGTGTAGGCTTCCTTGTGGAGGGGACTAGTGCCTGTGTTCTGATGGATGAGGCTGGATCTTGTCTTTCTGGTGGGCAGGTCCACGTCAGGTGGTGTGTTTTGGTGTGTGGCTTTATTATGATTTTAGGCGGCCTCTCTGCTAATGGGTGGGGTTGTGTTCCTGTCTTGCTAGTTGTTTTGCCTAGGGTGTCCAGCACTGTCGCTTGCTGGTGTTTGAGTGAAGCTGGGTGCTGGTGTTGAGATGGAGATCTCTGGGAGATTTTTGCCGTTTGATATTATGTGGGGTTGGGAGGTCTCTTGTAGACCGGTGTCCTGAAGTTGGCTCTCACACCTCAGAGGCACAGCATTGCCTCCTGGCTGCAGCACCAAGTGCCTTTCATCCACACAGCTCAGAATAAAAGGGAGAAAAAGTAGAAAGGAAGGAAGAAAGAAAGAGAGAGAGAGAGAGGGAGGGAGGAAGGAAGGAAGAAGGGAAGGGTAAAATAGAATAATGTTAGATAAAATAAAATAAGGTTATTAAAAAATTAGATAGAAAAAAAAATTTTTTTAATTAAAAAAAACCCAAAAAAACCCAGACAGATAGAACCCTAGGACAAATGGTGAAAGCAAAGCTCTACAGACAAAATCTCACACAGAAGAATACACATACACACTCATAAAAAGAGGAAAAGGGGAAAAAAAAAATCTTGCTCTCAAAGTCCACCTCCTCAATTTGAGATGATTCATTGTCTATTCATGTATTCCATAGATGCAGGGTACATCAAGTTGATTGTAGGGATTTAATCTGCTGCTCCTGAGGCTGCTGGGAGAGATTTCCCTTTCTCTTCTTTGTTCGCACAGCTCCCGGGGCTCAGCTTTGGATTTGGCCCCGCCTCTGAGTGTAAGTAGCTGGAGGGCGTCTATTCTTTGCTCAGACAGTACAGGGTTAAAAGAGCCGCAGACTCGGGGGCTTTGGCTCACTCAGGCCGAGGGGAGGGAGGGGCACGGAGTGCAGGGCGAGCCTGTGGCGGCAGAGGCCGGCGGGACGTTGCACCAGCCTGAGGCGCGCTGTGCGTTCTTCCGGGGAAGCCGTCCCTGGATCACAGGACTCTGGCGTTGGCGGGTTGCACAGGGTCCGGGAGGGGAGGTGTGGAGAGTGACCTGTGCTCGTACACAGGCTTCCTGGTGGCGACAGCAGCAGCCTTAGCGTCTCAGGCCCGTCTCTGGGGTCCGCGCTGGTAGCCGCGGCTCATGCCTGTCTCTGGAGCTCCTTTAAGCCGCGCTCCCAATCCCCTCTCCTCGCGCACCAGGAAACCAAGAGGGAAGAAAAAGTCTCTTGCCTCCTTGGCAGGTCCAGACCTTTTCCCGGACTCCCTGCCGGCTAGCCGTGGTGCACTAACCCCCTGCGGGCTGTGTTCACGCCGCCAACCCCAGTCCTCTCCCTGCGCTCCGACCGAAGCCCGAGCCTCAGCTCCCAGCCCCGCCCGCCCCGGCGGGAGAGCAGACAAGCCTCTTGGGCTGGTGAGTGTCGGTCGGCGCCGATCCTCCACGCGGGAATCTCTGTGCTTTGCCCTCTGCGCCCCTGTTGCTGTGCTCTCCCCCGCGACTCCGAAGCTTCCCCCCTGCGCCACCCGCAGTCTCCGCCCGCGAAGGGGCTTTTCAGTGTGTGGAAACCTTTCCTGCTTCACAGCTCCCTCCCACTGGTGCCGGTCCTGTCCCTATCCTTCTGTCTCTGTTTTTTCTTTTTTTTTTTTGTTTGCCCTACCCAGGTACGTGGGGAGTTTCTTGCCTTTTGGGAGGTCTGAGGTCTTCTGCCAGCATTCAGTAGGTTTTCTGCAGGAGTTGTTCCACGTGTAGATGTATTTCTGGTGTATCTGTGGGGAGGAAGGTAATCTCCGCGTCTTACTCTTCCGCCATCTTGTCTCTAATCGATATTATGTTTTACATCTAATTGTTTTGTGTATCTCTTTACTGCTTACTGTGGATGTAGATTTTACTACTTTTGTGTTTTAACCTTCCTACTAGCTTTGTGTGTGGGTGATTTCCTGCCTTTACCGTTTGCCTTTACCAGTGAGATTTTTCCTTTCATGATTTTCGGGTTTCCTGTTGTGGCCTTTTCTGTTTTGCTTAGAGAAGTTCCTTTAACATTTCTTGTTTGGTGGTGCTGAATTTTTTTGCTTTTGCTTGTCTGTGAGCCTTTTGATCTCTCCATCAAATCTGAATGAGAGCCTTGCTGGGTATTCTTGGTTGTTGTAGGGTTTTCCCTTTCATCAGTTTAAGTATATTGTGCCATTCCCTACTGGCCTACAGAGTTTCTGCTGAAAAGTCAGCTGATAGCTTTATGGGACTTTATTTGTATTTCATTTGTTGTTTTTCCCTTGCTGCTTTTAATATTCTCCATCTCTAATTTCTGCCATTTTGATTACAATGTGTCTTGGTGTTTTTCTCTTTGATTTAATCCTGTGGGGACTTTGTACTTCCTGGATTGGATGTTTGTTTCCTGTCCCATTTTAGGCCAGCTTTCAGCTGTTATGTCTCCACATTTGTTCTCAGCTCCCTTTTCTCTGTTTCCTCTTTCTTGGACCTCTATATTAGTGTACTTGATGTTGTCCCAGAGGTCTCTTAAATTGCCCTCTTTTCATTATTTTTTTCTGTTCAGCTTCAGTGATTTCCACTTCTCCATCTTCCAGCTCTCTGATCCATTCCTCTGTCCCATTTAGTCTATTGTTGGTTTCTTCTAGTATATTTTTCATTTCAGTTATTGTATTCTTCATCTCTGTTTGGTTCTTTACATTTTCCAACTCGTTGTTTAAAATTTCCAACTTCTCTCACTGTTTATCCACTCTTCTCCTGAGTTCTTTGATCATTTTTACGATCACTACCCTGAACTCTTTCTTGAGTACTGTGCATATCTCCACTTTGCTTAGTTTTTCTTCTGGGGTTTTATCTTGTTCCTTCGTTTGGAAAATACTCCTCTGTTGCCTCATTTTGCCGAGTTGTTGTTTTTATTTTTATGTATCTGGCAGGTTGGTTACATTTCCCCACCCTGGAGGAGCGGCCTTTCGTAGTAGATGTCCTATGCATCCCAGCAACGCATCCCCCCCTTGTTACCCAAGCTGTATGTCCTCTAGGGGTTCACCCTATGAGGGCTGCATGGGTCCCTCTGTTGTGGCAGGCTGTGTGGGTAGTTTGGTAGGCTTGATTGGCCCCCAGTTCAGTTGATTGCCAGGCCTTGCCTTGTGTGTGGGGTGCTAACCGCTGGTTGGTGGGACCAGGTCACGTGGTGGCTGACTGTGGTACCCAGGAGGCCCGGGACTAGTGCTAGGCACTGGTGGGCAGAGTCAAGGCCCAGGAGACTCTGGGGCTGTTGCCCACCCACTGGTGGGAGAACCCAGGTCCTGGGGCTAGTGCCAGCCTACTGGTAGGCAGAGCCAGATCCCGGAATCTAGTCCCAGTGACCAGGGGTCCTTGAGCTGGTGTTAGGTTGCTGGTGGGTGAGGCCCATTCCTGACATGGTTGAGTGCAGAGTCCAGAGCATCCTGAAGTTTGTGTTGGCCTGCTAGTGGGTGGGGCCAGGCCCAGCTGGTCCTAGTGCAGGATCTGGCCTGCTGGTGGAGTGTCAGGGTCCATCGGCTGTGGAGCTGTGGTTTTCTTGCTGTTGGTGTCTGCTCCCTGGTGGGTGAGACTGGTCTGGAGGCTAGAGCAGACTCCTTGGAATGTGGGACTGTGGCCCAGGCACCGGTGCCTGCCCATGGGTGGGTGGAGCTGGGCCCTATGGTGGGCAAGGTCATGTCCAGAGGTGGCTGGGGGCTCAGGGGGTCTCAAGGCAGCCTATCTGATGGGGGGTGGAGGTGTGTCCCCACCCAGTTAGTTGCTTGGTCTAAGGTATCCCAGAAGTGGTGCCTATAGGCTGTTGGGCCAGGGCCAGGCTGGGTGCTGAGGCTAATAAGCTGGAGGGAGGATTCCACAATGACTTGCCAGCACCAGTGTCCACGTGGTAGAATAAGCTCCCAAGAATGGCTGCTGCCAGTGTCTATGTCCCTAGGGTGAGCTGCAGTTGCCTCCTGCCTCTCCAGGAGATTCTCTAAGAACAGCAGGTAGGTCTGACCCAGGCTCCTATATAATCACTGCTCCTGCCCTGGGTCCTGGAGCATGTGAGATTTTCTGTGAGCCCTTTGAGAGTGCAGTCTCTGTTTCCGCCAGCCCTCTGGTACTCCTGAAAGAAAGTCCCTCTTGCCTTTTAAAGCCAAATGCTCTGGGTGCTCATCTTGCCAGTGTAGGACCCTTGGGCTGGGGAGCCTGACTTGGGGCTTGGAACCCTCTTTTGGGAGAACCTCTGCAATTGCAATTCTCCCATATGTTGGTCCCCCACCTGGGGGTATGGGACTTGGCTATATTGCGACTCCACCCCTGCTGCCCGTCTTGTTGTGGTTCTTTCTTTATATTATCTTTAGTTGTAGAAGATCTTTTTGGTAGGTTCTGGTCTTTCCAAAGTGTCACCTTTGGAAGCTGATTAGAACAAGTCAACTGTAAAAAGACATTTATGAGGTAATCACAAATAAGAACATTGACTGGATGTTAATATGAAGGAATTAATGGTGAATTTTTTAGTGTGATAATGGCATTATTTTATCTCTTGAAGGTACATATAGAAATGTACAGATGAAATAAGGTATCAGAAATTGCCTTAAAATAATTCAGTCATAGGAGTATGTGTGGAAAAAGTGAGGGTTGGGTAAGAGATGATACAACACAGTCTATGAGTTGATAATATTTGAAACTGGGTAATGGGGATGTAGTTCATTATACTATTTACTTTATGTGTGTTTAAAATCTTCCACTGAGGGGGGAAAAAAAGCAGGTATGAAAAGTACCTTGCACATAGCAGCGGCTCAATAAAGGATTGTTTCTGTAATCTAACAATGAGCAAACTGCACTTAAGTAACTTAATCTAAAGACACACAGGCTTGGCAAACACCAATCTGCTTCTCAGAGTCCTATGTTTAGGCAGCCCAGTTGGCAGCTATGATAATCACAAAAGCCACTCACTCAAATTGAATTTTTATTCCAAAGACTGTAATGGGTAGAAAGATAACAGCCAAAACTGAAAACAATTTGCTTAGAAGTAGTTCATTTGCAGGAGAGCAAACAGTGGGTGACAGCCTTGGCACTCTGATAAGTTATAACCAAGAAAGCATAAAAATAACCAATGTCCTTCTGATACACAAGGTGGATGTGCAGCATTTACAGCAAATAACAGAAAGAAAGGAAGAAAGGAGAGGAAAAAAATCCACAGAATCCCCAAATTCAGACATTAACATTCACTTAACAACACAGTGGTGAAGACTTTTGGTAGCAAAATTTTCACAATTAAAATGGGAATCTTCAAAAGTACTTCTTTAAGTTCAAAAGCTAAAAAAACTGAAGAGGGAATAGTTACACTGGCTTAGAAGAGCTGCCGCCTGTCACGAAGATGACAATCAGTCCTAGTCCCAAACACAGTGATAACCGGTGAACCTGACGCACCGAAGAGAGAGGCTGACTGGTGGGCACTGATGTCACTGATTGTACGAACACACTGGGTCACTCATCACTAACAGCCAACTCTAACAGCTACTGCTCCTCCTGACTGATGCCAAGGTTGCCTTTCTGCACCTCGAGCTCCTCAGCACTGACCATCGATGGGTCAATAGCCGCATATTTGGTTCCGTGGAATTGCAGCAAATGTATCTGCAGAGATGCAGAATAATTATTTTAAACATCACTGTTGTGTATTAATGGTTTCTAGTTCTAAAATTACAGAGTACTGGGGGAATGGGCAAGATAAGTTCAGGGGGTTAAAAGGTACAAACTACTACGTATAAAATAAGCTACAAGAATATATTGTACAGCACAGGGAATATAGCCAATATTTTATGGTAACTTTAAATGTAGTGTAATCTATAAAAATGTTGAATCACTATATAGAACACCTGAAACTAATACTGTAAATCAACTATACCTCAATAAAAATAAATATATACACTAAAAAAATTATAGTAATACATACTAATTAGAAAACAGAAAAGTCAAACAAATTTTAAAAGCCACAATTTGGGGACTTCCCTGGCAGTGCAGTCGTTAAGAATCTGCCTGCCAATGCAGGGGACATGGGTTCGAGCCCTGGTCCAGGAAGATCTCACATGCTGTGGAGAAACTAATCCCGTGTGCCACAACTACTGAGCCCATATGCCACAAATACTGAAGCCTGCGTGCCTAGAGCCTGTGCTCTGCAACAAGAGAAGCCACCGCAATGAGAAGCCCATGCACCACGATGAAGAGTAGCCCCTGCTTGCTGCAACCAGAGAAAGCCCGCATGCAGCAATGAAGACCCAACACAGGCAAAAAACAAAAACAAACCAAAACCACAAAACCACAATTTGGGATCTTTGTTCCTCACTTACTATGTAACCAGTTTTTCCAGGTAACTACAAATTGTTATTAACATCTTAAATTGCCACATACTGCTTCACCAGTAGGTGTTTTCCCTTCCCCTCTGCTGCTACGAATCAGGTCCTTCCCATCCTCTGCTGTTCTAACCGTAACGACTATCTCTGGGAATCAAATTTTTTTGTATTTATGATCCTCTCCTCAGGATCTGTTGCCACATGTGGACAACAGGATCAAAGAACGTGACTGTTTTTTTAAGGCTCTTGATACTACTTGCCAAATTGCAAAGCAACTATTTCTCACCACTATTCTAATATCCATTTAGGCAGGTATTAGAAGAAGTGGTGTTTGTTTGTGTGAGTGTGTTTTAATGCATTAAAATTAGACCAAGAAGTCACTTCATGGGATTCAGATTGACTCCATTTAAGTCTGGTGTCCTGCTCTGGCTGAATTCATTGCATCCAGGAACCAAGGTCTCATCATACCAAACGGCTGCTTCAGTGTGTGAGTTCAGGCCTGTGGTTCTTAGAAAAGGGATAGTGGGCATAGAGTCCCCCAGGCGTCTCTAATATGCTTGAATTCTCCTGTAAATTATTAATGTAGACCACCTTTATCAAGTCAATGCTTCATTCCTACAGAGAATTCTGTAATTCTTTTACTCAACCACCAGAAAAAAAAAAAGAAAAAACTTTGTTTCAAACCACAGACTCTGGGTTCAAAGTGCTCTGGATTCCACCTAGGACCTACCTGTACATAGAGATTCACCTCTGCACTTCTGCACAGGTATGGGAAATTGCCTCCTGTTTTCAGGTGAGCCCTCCGGGCATTAGGATACAGTTTGTACATTTCTTCTTTAGCTTCAGTTGAAAGTGCACTCTGGTCAAACACCTTTAAAAGAACATGAGGCCCAAACTGTTATTTCAATGTGTTCTTTTCGCGTTCAGCAAAGTGCCCCCTCACCCACAACCACCAAGCATTCCTTTCAAGAGACATGGCTGAACCTTCTAGAGCCCTCTTGCTCATCCCTGGTGACTCTAACTCCAATGTAAAACATTAATACAGATTTTATTGCCAAATGTCTCTTGCAATTTTTAGGGGAAAAAATTCTACCATGAATTTCCTTTGTCCTCAAACATAGTTAACTAAATTAACAGAATATTAATAGTGATCTTTTTTTTTTTTTTGGGCTGCGTTGGGTCTTTGTTGTTTTCTCTAGTTGTGGCGAGCCGGAGTTACTTTGTTGTGGTGTGTGGCTTCTCATTGCAGTGGCTTCTCTTGTGGAGCACGGGCTCTAGGCGCATGGACTTCAGTAGTTGTGGCCCACGGGCTCAGTAGTTGTGGCTTGCGGGCTCTAGAGCGCAGGCTCAGGAGTTCTGACGCACGGGCTTAGTTGCTCTGTGTCATGTGGGATCTTCCCAGACCAGGGATTGAACCCATGTCCCCTGCATTGGCAGGCGGATTCTTAACCATTGAGCCACGAGGGAAGTCCCATGAACAATCACTGAAAATACCAATTTCAAAAAGATCACGAAACCCCAAAAGAACTTGTTATTAATTTTAAAACAGTTATAGGGACTTCCCTGGTGGCACAGTGGTTAAGAATCTGCCTGCCAATGCAGAGGACATGGGTTCAAGCCCTGGCCTGGGAAGATCCCACATGCTGCAGAGCAACTAAGCCCGTGTGCCACAACTACTGAAGCCCACACGCCTAGAGCCTGTGCTCCACAACAAGAAAAGCCAACGCAATGAGAAGCCCGCGCACCACAACAAAGAGTAGCCCCCGCTCACCACAACTAGGCCCGGGCACAACAATTAAGACTCAGTGCAACCATAAATAAATAAATTTATGAAAAAGAAAAAAAAAATTATTAAAAATTAAAAACAGTTATATAAGTAGCATATGCTCAGTGAAAAAGAATTCAAAAAAAATTTTTTATAGTATAAGATAAGAAGTCTAGACCCGTTTCTGGGGGAGTCACTGTTAGAAGTTTGGAATATATGATTCTAGAATCTTTCAGTACTCATACAAATTTATGTTTATGCACATGCAAAAAATTATTCCAAGTAATTTAAAAGAAACAAAGGAACCCATGAAAATAAAAATAGGTGCATCTCCACCTTGCTAAAACTTGTAGACAGTTTTAAGTGACCAGGTACCCAAGTGGTGAACACAACTTTGAAAGGGCAGGCAGAGCAAATGCACTGTGAGGACCATATATTTCACTGAGAGTATTGAAAAGCTTGCTCTGTGTCATGGTAAATGTTGGAATGTAGGAATTATAGTGGAGAATGATAAGTTATTGTACATGTTTGTAATGGATAATTTCCTGATAAAAATCAGTTCTTAAAAATACCATGTTACTTGCATTTAGGAATAAATCCATTATGAGACAGAACAGTTATATGATTAAAATAAAAAGTCAAAGCCACAGTGAGATACCACTTCACATCCATTAGGGTGGCTACTATCAAAAAAACCCAGAAAATAACAAGTGTTGGAGAGGATATGGAGAAATTGGAAACCATGCATTGCTAGTGGGAATGTAAAATGGTACAGCCCCTGTGGAAGACGATAAGGCAGTTCCTCAGAAAGTTAAATATAGAATTACCAAATGATTCAGCAATTCTACTTCTAGGTATGCACTACCCAAAAGAATTGAAAGCAGGAACTCAAATGGGTATTTGTACACCAGTGTTCACAATAGCCAAAAGGTGAAAATGTCTGTCAGTAGATGAGAAGATAAACAAAAGGTGGTATATACGTACAATGGAGTATAATTCAGCCGTAAAAGGGAATGACACTGTAACATGGATGAACCTTGAAAACATTATGCTATAAGTAAGTGAAACAAACCAGATACAAAAGGATAATTATATGATTCCACTTGTATGAGGTACTTAGAATAGGCAAATTCATAGGGGAAAAAAAGTAAGATAGATAAAGGTTAGTAGTAGGGACTGGGGGGGAATGGGGAATTATTGTTTAATGGGTACAGCGTTTCAGTTTGGGATGATGGAAAGTTCTGGAGATGGATAACAGGGGCAGTTGGACCACACTGTACATGTACTTAATGCCACTGCTCTGTACTCTTAAAAGTGATTTAAATGGTGAATTTTGTTATGTATATTTCACTACAATTAAAAAATATATAAGAAGCAAGTTTTTGTGTTAGACTTTATGGAATTCTTGATTCTCTGCACTCATGAGGCACCTTCACTTTACTGCCCAGATTTGTAATTTAGGCTAAAGAGCAATATCTGTTGATGAGAATATAGCAAATCAAAGCAAAATGGGTAAGGGCTACCATGTTTGTTTAAATCTACTTTGATTTCAATGGTGTTATTCCTGCCAGGAAAAATACAGGATAAGCAATAAAAGATTATTTTGGATTTGAAGAGCTGGGGTTTGGTTAAAAAAAAAAAAAAAAAAAAGAAAATCCAAGGCAGTATTTGAAGAGGCACACACTGAAAAATCGTAAAATAATTATAAGATGGATCTTGACATAAAGGCAAAACATCTATTTTACTTAAAACTTACGTCCATGATGGTTACAGGGATGTCCCGAATTTTATGAGGTTCCACATAAGAATTTTGACAGTTCAGGGTAAGTCTTGAAGCCAGTTCACTCTGCCCCAAACTTTCTAGCTGCAGAAAGAAACAAAGGTGAATTTTTAAAAATTAATTTTGTTTTTCACATTTACATTAAATCCACAGATAATATCTGTGCTTAGAAAGGTGGTATTATGTGTGGTGGGGCCAGTCTGGTCACCACTGAGGAAACAGTGTATTTGAGACCATAACTGGGCCTTGCAAGGGGTGACATTTTCCTATTCTGGGCACCTGGCCTTCCACAGCCCTCAACCTGAGCCGACTCTTCCACCAGGTGCCTGTGGGCACCAAGCCAATTCCAGCAGCTCCAAGAGGACAGACAGACATTTAAGTAGAGGCCTCCGAAGAAAAAGGTCTATCCCAGTAGTTCCTAAATGCAAGTCCACAGACCTGCTCCATCACACTTTCCTGGGGAGGTGGAAGGGGAGGGGTGAGGTAAAAACACAGATTCTCAGCGCCCTCGGCCAGGGATTCTAGTTCAATGGTGTGGTGTGAGGCCTTAGAATCTGTATTTTTAAAAGCTCCCCCAAGTGATTCTGATGAATTACTTAGCAGCAGGAATATCTGTCTGGATGTAGTAAAGTTAATATGGAAGAACGCTTAACAAATACCTCTAGTACACAGTGAGACAGGTATTTCTTCAGGAACCAAGCAGACATGAAAATTCCGAGTACAAGGTGTCCCCACCCCAAGGCCATGATCCTTACCCTGTCCACCATGAAATCAATGGCATCAGCCATCATAGGGTCCACTGGGCCAGATGAAAAGTTTCCAAGAACTATTTTTTTGAGCATAAATGACGGCATCAGCCAAAAGCTGTTAAAAAAAAGACCTGATAATTTAAATTTCCAAGACTACACATAAGTGGCAAATATTCATTCAACACTGAAGCTTCATGTTATCTAGGTACTTGGGACCTAGAGATTAAAAAAAAAAACCTAGTCCCGGGGCTTCCCTGGTGGCACAGTGGTTGAGAGTCCGCCTGCCGAAGCAGGGGACATGGGTTCGTGCCCCGGTCCAGGAAGAACCTACATGCCGCGGAGCGGCTGGGCCCGTGAGCCATGGGCACTGAGCCTGCGCGTCCGGAGCCTGTGCTCTGCAACGGGAGAGGCCACGGCGGTGAGAGGCCCGCGTACCGCAAAAACCAAAACCAAAAAAACAAAAAAAAACCTAGTCCCTTCCTTTAAAGAGCTAGTTTTGAAGCATCTAGTTCTTGTATACATTTTCTCAAGCTCCAAGTTATAGTTTAATATGATCCAACTTTTGGGGATTTGGAATAATTATAAGCAATATTTCAAAATGCCTTTACAGAGGTAGACATTCTGATTTTATTTTCTATTTGGTCTTATTTCCAATGGCTAACCTATTTGCGGTAAACTGAACAATTACCATATCAACCTTAAGGTTTATATCATCTTTTGATTAAAGATAGATTTCAAAATAGGAAAATCAGAGTTATTATACCTCCTTTTGCTACTACTGGGTTCAGTTGGGCTAATTCAAGGCAATTCAATCTTTATGTATTTCTGTATGTGATCTGTCATTAGTATTTACTCCACTAATTACACTGAGAGCCGTTATACAGGGTAAACATGAATTTCTCTACCCTATGCTAAAAATGACTTATAAAAGGTGTAGATCAGGGACATCCCTGGTGGTCCAATTGTTAAGACTCCATGCTTCCAATGCAGGGCACGTGGGTTCAATCCCTGGTTGGGGAACTAAGATCCCACAGGCCGCAGCCAAAAAAAAAAAACAAAACACGTGCAGACCACCTTCTGATGCATATTCTGATGCATATTCTCAGTGGGCTTCCCTCACAAGGACCAGCCATCTTACAGTCACCTTCAGTGATCTTTCTAAGTTCTCTACCCCACAGCTCCTTATCTTCTAAAGGTGATGCTGCCTAGGTGTGCTGTGTAGAGGGTGCATCCTCTTGGCTCTGTTTGCCCCTGCAGCCTCTGTGTGGCACACAGTAAGCACTCAGACATTTGATAAAAAGTAGCTGATATGCAAGAGCACAAAGTGGGGGAAGTCTTGGCTTCTGACAATTAAAACAACATGAAAAATCATCAAAAATAATCAATGACTTAGTGCACCATCTGGACATGAAGTATCTGTGTCTGATGTATATAATAAATTGCTGCATGAATGCTGAGTAAACAACTGAGAAAATATCAGGAGAAATATTTTAAAAATCAGAGTGAATGTTGAGTAGATGTGAAAACCATGAAAACAATGTTTACCTAGAACATTATGTGACAACCAATCTGATCACACAGGTAGGTTTAGTTACTAGGCCGCTTTTTGGGGTACAGCCTAGCCTTGCTAGCAATGAAAGAGATATCATGAAGTCAGCTTTAAGGTACCATTAGACATCTATCAAGTCAATTAAAATGATAAAATCAATAAAGGGATGGCTCAGAGGAAACAGGTACCCCACTAGTTGCCCCTCAAAGCATTCCACCATTTCCATCTTTCTAAAAAGCAGACTAACATTGTAAAAGTGTCAAGATGTGCATAACATCTGCTGACAGACTAAATGCTCTAATCTCTCCCTTTTGGGGAACATATCTCAAGAAAATAATCCAGAAAGGGAAGGAACAAAAGTAATTTATACAAAGATTTACAGTAGAACATGATGAAAAATAGGGAGAAGCCAAAGGCCTTAAAAAACTGTAACAGGACTCTGTACACAAAATACTAAGTGGAGCAAGCAGAACACAGTATCAGTTACATATGCACTAAACTGTAAAGGCATGTGAACGTATAGTAAACAAAGCCAGACAATGATTTAGAGTAATGGAAACAACTGAATTTAGAAGTCTTTCAATTCTTTTCTTTTCCAAAGGTGATTGTTTCTAATTTTAAAAGCCAGGGTGGTTTCAAAAGACACAAGTATATATGGCCCCTCCCTCCCTAATGCATTGAAAAACCAAAAGCCAACATTTTCAAAATTCCACTGAAAATAAAAAAATGTTGGTTGAATGTTTACAGTCTTACCTGTTTGCAGTCCATGTTTGGTTAAAGATAGAAGTGTCACTGAAGGAATTGCAGAGGATGAGAGAATGGACTCTGGGAGATTTGTGAGTGTATTCAGCAAACTTCTGGGCCAAAAAGCCTCCCAAAGAAGCCCCAAAGAGATGAACCTAATTGGAAACAAACACAAGGATCCTAAAAACAATGATCAATCTTGAAGTATCAAAAAAAATTGTTTTAATTATCACCAACCACAGAATACAATGTCATCACGAGTCATTAGACTGAAATATTTACAGCAGTTAGTTTAGGAAATATAGTATTTAAATGCAATGTCTAAACCCTGTCAAGAAAAAATAAAACTGTGCATATAAATTACACAAGTTAAAAAATATTATTCACAGATTACATTAGAAAATTAAACAACTTTGTAGTTTCTGTTTAAGAAAACTATGATTTGGTAATTCCACTCCTAGGCATGTACCCAAGAGAACTGAAAACATCTGTCTACACAAAAACTTGTATAAGAATGTTCATAGCAACATTACTCATAATCACTAACCAATGGAAACAAACCAAATGATGAATGGATAAATAAAATGTGTTATATCCGTATAATGGGATATCATTTGACAGTAAAAAGGAATGAAATGAAATATTGTTATAATCTGCAACATTGATGAACCCTGAAAGTGTTATGCTAAGTGAAAAAAGACAGTCACAAAAGACCACAAATTACATCATTCCATTTACATAAAATATCCAAAATAGGCAAATCCATAGAAACAGGGCTCCAGGGAGGAAGGGTGGGGAGTGACTGCTAAGTATGAGGTTTCTTGTTGGGGTGGAAAAATGTTCAAAAATTGACTGTGGTGATGGTTGTACATACCGTGAATATATTAAAAAACTGAATTATACACTTCAAAAGGGTAAACTGTGCTTCCCTGGTGGCGCAGCGGTTGAGAGTCCGCCTGTCGATGCAGGGGACACAGGTTCGTGCCCCGGTCCGGGAAGATCCCACATGCTGCAGAGCAGCTGGGCCCGTGAGCCATGGCCACTGAGCCTGCACGTCTGGAGCCTGTGCTCCGCAACGGGAGAGGCTACAGCAGTGAGAGGCCCGTGTACCGCAAAAAA
>RJWK010055666.1:0-14663 GCA_004363435.1 Platanista minor
ACATATATACACTACCAAATGTAAAATAGATAGCTAGTGGGAAGCAGCCACATAGCACAGAAAGATCAGCTCCGTGCTTTATGACCACCTAGAGGGGTGGGATAGGGAGGGTGGGAGGGAGGGAGACGCAAGATGGAGGGGACATAGGGATATATGTATACGTATAACTGATTCACTTTGTTATACAGCAGAAACTAACACACCATTGTAAAGCAATTATACTCCAATAAAGATGTTAAAAAAACAAAAGAACGTCAATGAGCTGATTCTGAAATTCATACGAAATTGCAAGGGATCCAGAATATCCAAAACAATCCTGAAGAACAACAACAAAATAGGATAACACACACTTCCTGATTTCAAGTTTATTACAAGTCAACAGTAATCAATGTCATGTGGTATATGGATAGATATATGGATGAACAGAATATAACAGAGAGTCCAGAAATAGTTCTATACATCCACGATCTATTGACTTTTTGACAAGGGTGCCAAAACCATTCAATGTGAAAAGAATGATCTTCTAAACAAATGCTTCTGGGACAAGCAGGTAGCCACTTGCAAAAGAATGATGTAGGACCCTTACCTCAGACCACAGAAGATGAGCACAAAATGTATCAATGATCTCAATATAAGAGCTAAAACTGTAAGACTCAGAAGAAAGCACAGAAGTAGATCTTCATGACCTGTGATTTGAGAAAGGATTCTTAGATACGATACCAAAAGCACAAGGAACAAAAGAAAAAATAGATAAATTGGACTTCATCAAAATTAAAAGCTTTTTTGCTTTAAAGGACAGCATCAGGAAGGCAAAATGAAACCCAGAGAACTGGAGAAAATATTTGCAAATCATGTATCTGATAAGGGACTTGTATCTAGAATATATAAAGAACTCTTACAATTCAATAACAAAAAGACAACCCAGTTGAAGTATGGGCATATGATCTGAATAGTCATTTCTTCAAGGAGGATATGAAAATTGCCAATAGCTTCATGAAAAATGCTCCACATCATTAGTTATCTGGGAAATACAAATCAAAACCAAACTGAGATACTGCTTAACACCCACTACAATGACTGGAACCGAGAAGTCAGATAATAAATGTTGGTGAGGAGGTGGAGAAATTAGAACGTTTGTACACTGCTAGTGGGTATGTAAAATGTTGTCAGTGCTTTGGAAAATACTCCAGTAGTTCCTCAAATAATTAAACACAGAGTTACCATATGACCCAGCAGTTCTACTTTTAGGAATACACCCAAGAGAAATGAAAACATGTCCATACAAAATGTACACATGAATGTTTATAGCAGCATTACTCATAATAGTCAAAAGGTGGAAACAACCCAGATATCCACCAGTAAATCACTGGATAAACAAAATGTGGTATATTCACAAAGTGGAAGATTTTTCAGTCATGAAAAGGAATAAAATACTTATAAATGCTACATCTTGGATTAACATTGAAAACACTATGCTAAATGAAAAAAAACAGGTCCAAAATTCCATGTAGTATATGATTTTATTTGTATGAATGTCCAGAAGAGGAAACTCTGAGAAACAGAAAGTAAACAGTGGTCTCTAGGGCTGTGAGTGGATAAAGAACAGGGGAGTTATAACTAGGGCTATGAGATTTCTTTTTAAGTTGATGAATATATTCTAAAATCTGTTGTGCTAATGGTTGCACATATCTGTGGATAAACTAGAAATCAATGAATTGTACACTTTAACTGGTACAACAAATACATTAGAATGTATGTGAATATCTCAGTAAAGCTGTTTGAAAAAAAGATAAATCATTTTCAGTTTTCTCCTAGTCAAATAATGTTATTTACTTCGTTTTTACCATATCAAGCGATTAATTACTCCAGTAGACCTTCTCATGTGAATCCATGTAATAAGTATGAATCTCTAGGGTTCTCTAACTAGTGTGTAGTGATAAGTGCCTGTTATTTTTTTTGTGATATTCAACTGTTTCAGTAACAGAAACACTTATTTTCTGATAAAATTCCATTAAAATCTGGAGCTGCTGCTGTGGAAAGCATTCTTTTTCTTCTCTACAAAAGTAGAGAAGTTAGTTCTTAATATTTAAAAATATTTAGTTCATTATTCTGGCTTAACTTTAATCCCATATGATAAAAACATCACTACTTCCATATCTGTAAAATGACCCCTATAACTGGTATTTCCCTCCAGCAATCAGCCCCAACTTCTAATAGATATTGATTTCCTCAGCTTCCACCTGATCTTCAGAGCCCTGATTTGACTCCAGACACTACAATGCCGCCAACATTTTTCTTTCCCAAGTCACTCATACCTTCCATGTTGCCAGAATCCAAAGTATTTTACAGTCTTTGTCTTGTGAAACTTTACAGCACAATTTGCACTTTGTCCCCCTCTCATTTTTAAGCATTCTTGTCTCTGTTTCAAGGAATGGAAACACTCTTAACTTTTTCTCCCAGTGCCTTTTAGTCACTTCTGCCAACAGATCCTCTTCATCTGATGACTAGATGTCATAGTTGATTGTTGCTCCGTGCTGGCCCTCAGTTTCTTCATTTTATTTACTCTTTGCCAACCTCATCCACCAAGGCCTATTAATTCCATCTCTAAAATGTGAAGCCAAAATGGGTCTGGAAATCATCCCTTCCCTTAAACTCAACTACATCTGCCATCATCTCTCAGTTGGAACCCTGGGATAACCTCGTAACTGGACCTCACACACTCCCTCTTGATCCTGTGCTGTGCATTCAGCAGAGTGAGCTGCAGTGAGCCTTGAGAACTAGGGCAGATCATTTACCATCCCTTCTGTCTAAAATACTTACAAGATTCCCTGTTGCACTGAAAACACCAACACCAACCTCTGTAATCTGGTCCCTGCCCATCTCTGGTCTCCCCTTTTACCCTCCCTTCTGTGTTCACTGTGTTTCTGCCCCATTGCCACAGTGAATACACAGCTGCATAAACCAAGGAACTCTTTTGTTCCTTAGTACAAGCATAAAATATCAGATTAAAGTATTAATCATAGTACCATGTAAATTATTAACTTACAAAATATGTTCCCAAATAAATTAATAAATAGTGATTACCCCCCAAACCCACATATATTCAGCAGCCCAAACTAATTTTTCAGGCCTGTCAAAGGCTCAAACCCAACTGGCATGGCAAGATTAGAACAGAAAAACAGTGTGACTAAAACTAGCCATTGAAAACTGAATAAGCTGACATTAAAACAATTACTATGTAAATTGATGCTTGGAAATGACATACAGATATGCTGTGTAGTCTGCTTGTCAGTAGCCAGATGCCAAGTTGAAATTTTATTCTGTTACAATTGAGAAAGAGACCGAGAGAACTTTAGCTGAAACAAAATGGCTTTGCAAGAAGGCGTACAATGGCAAAAAGTTAAAAGAAAATAAAGAAGGTTTTTTTTCCCTTCCTGAACATGAATGATTTCTTTGATAAGATTTAAAAAATTGGGGCTTCCCTGGTGGCGCAGTGGTTGAGAGTCCTCCTGCTGATGCAGAGGGCACGGGTTCGTGCCCTGGTCCGGGAAGATCCCACATGCCGCGGGGCGGCTGGGCCTGTGAGCCATGGCCGCTGAGCCTGCGCGTCCGGAGCCTGTGCTCCGCAACGGGAGAGGCCACAACAGTGAGAGGCCCGCGTACCGCAAAAAAAAAAAAAAAAAAAAAAAAGATTTAAAAAATTGTGGTTCACTGACAATAATACACTTAGCTATTCTGATAATCTTGTTAGGAAATCTGTTTAAAACAGAACTTCACACAATTGTCTGAATTGTCATCAGGAAAACCATTTGACAAGGATTTTTGATAGACAAATAATAAATCACTTAATTTGGGGTCTGTCCAAGGTGCTGTAAACTGGCACTTGTAAATGTATCAAAAGGTGGTCAAAAGGTACAAAGAAAAAAACAAAAAAACCTAGTCTGCAATAGCCATGAGGTCAAACACTGTAGTATTTTGAATTGTTTTCCCTCCCACATGTATCCCAGTTAAACTGACTGGAAGTGGGTTGGCACTGTCTTTATCACCATTTCAGAGAATTTTCATGATTATTACAAAATAGAACAAAATCATAAATATTTCAAATGTTGGGTCCTAAAGGAAGCCCAAAATATAACTCTCTCCCTGTTTATTATTATCATTACTATGCAATAACATTTTAGTACATCTAGCATTACATGAAAAGTGTCCCAAGTGTTACATGTTTCACATGAAGGATATATGTATGTGCGTGTGTGTGTGTGTGTGTGTGTGTGTGTGTGTATATATATCAGTAAGTTGGCTTAACTTACTTACATTTATTGAATCCTACAGTCAATAATTTTGTAAGCAGTGGCACATGGAATATTTACCCAAATAGACCTATGTTTATGAATAAACAACTCTCAATAAATTTCAACAGATTGAGTAATACTGAATATGTTCTCTGACCAAATTTGAATTAAATTAAAAATCAATAAAAATAAATTTGAATTAAATTAAAAATCAATAAAAATAATATATGCAGAAAAGCTGCAAATATTTAGAAATTAAATAACACATTTATGAATTACCTACAGGTCAAATGTGAGACTAGAAAAATTAAAAAGTATTTGAAGCGGAATGTTAATGTAACTACATCCCAAAGCTTGTGTATAGGCTTTACATATAAAGTACTGCTTATAGGAAAATGTATAGGTTTAAATGTTTAAATTAAGTATGAAAATTTTCAAATTAATCATCTAGGTAAGTAAGTATAAAAAAGGAAATAATGAATCAATGACTTTGTCAAAAAGGTTATAATTTCAAAATTTAGAATTTTGAATGGATTAATAAAATTTCTAAATCCCCAGCAATTATCTCTAAGGAAAAACAAAAGAGGGAGAAATTACGAAGTACCACTATCAGTATGAAAGAATGGGTATTATTCAACTTCCAATAGACATTTAAGTTATAATAAAGGGATATTATAAACATCATCATGCAAAAAATTTGACACTTAGGTGAAATATAAAATTTCCTTGACAATTTAATGGAAACTGTCCTAAAATGAAGCAGCAGATCTGAATATCACTATAGCCATCAAATATATGTCATCTGGAGCTTCCCTGGTGACGCAGTGGTTAAGAATCTGCCTGCCAATACAGGGAACACAGGTTCGAGCCCTGGTCTGGGAAGATCCCACATGCTGCAGAGCAACTAAGCCCATGAGCCACAACTACTGAGCCTGTGCTCTAGAGCCCACGAGCCACAGCTACTGAGCTGACATCCCACAACTGCTGAAGCCCATGTGCCTGGAGCCCGTGCTCTGCAACAAAAGAAGCCACTGCACTGAGAAGCTCATGCACCACAACAGAGAGTAGTCCCCGCTCGCCACAACTAGAGAAAAGCCCACGAGCAACAGCAAAGACCCAACGCAGCCAAAAATAAAATAAATAAATTTATTAAAAAAAATATATGTGACATCTGTAATTAATAGCCTGCCAACAACGTTCTGGTTTCTGGAGAAGAAGGAGTAAACAAAAACATGCTACTGTCATCCCACTGAACTCAACTATCAGACCTATACGGATGTATGGTCCAGCTAATTGACAGTGTTGAAAAAAAAAAGCAATAGGTGGAGGAGGGAAGGACATGAGAATTCAAAATAGCAATAAAATAATGCCGAGTTCTTGACTTCCTGAAAACATGTTTGACAGTTGAAAACAAAAATACAATATTTCTGATGGTTTTCCATGTATATAAATATGTAAAACAACTATAGCATAAAAGAGAGGGTGTAAAGGGACCTATATGGTAATAAGATTTGTTTATTATATAAAAGTGAAGTGGTACAGTATTAATTCTAAATAGACTTGAAACAGAAAGTATGTATTTTGTAATCCCTAAAGCTACCACTAAAATATTATGCAAAATAACATCAAAATCATAATGCATGCATTAAAATAGAGTACTAAAAGATGGAAAAATAACCCAAAGAATGTAGAAAAGGGGAAATATAAATTGTAAAGATAAAGCAGAAAAAACTCAACCTCAAAACAGCAGAATATATATTCTTCTCAAGTGTGCATGAAACACTCATCAAGTCAGGCCATATCCTGGGTCATAAAACAAAGACTACAAGTTTGAAAAGATTGAAATCATACAAAGTATATTCTCTGACCATAATAATAGAATTAAATTAAAAATTAAATGATATGAAGAGAACAGGAATATCGCCATTCAATTGGAAGTAAAAAACACATTTTTAAGTAATCAATATATCAAAAAGGATGGTTCAAGGGAAATTAGAAAATATTTTGAAATAAAAATGCTTCTTAAAACTTTGATAGGGCTTCCCTGGTGACGCAGTGGTTGAGAGTCCGCCTGCTGATGCAGGGGACACGGGTTCGTGCCCCGGTCCGGGAAGATCCCACATGCCGCAGAGCGGCTGGGCCCGTGAGCCATGGCCGCTGAGCCTGCGCGTCCGGAGCCTGTGCTCCGCAACGGGAGAGGCCACAACAGTGAGAGGCCCGCGTACCGCAAAAAAACAACAACAACAACAACAACAACAAAAAACTTTGATATACTTAAAGAAGTACTTGGAATAAACTCATTCTAATCATCTATAATTCAATGCTTGTAAAAAGAATGAAAAATGGCCTTAAATCAATAAGCTTTCACCTTAACTGGAAAAGAAGATTTATTATTATTAATATGAGGATTTGTTATTTCAAAATAAATCCGAAGAGTAAACTTTTTGTAATTTTTGGATTATCTGTATTTCCTTGCAGTTCTCTCAACTTTTGCTTCATATATTTCTATTATTAGCTGCATAAATATTTGGATTGTTATGTCATCCTGATAAACTGACCTTTTTATGAAGAAATAAGCTTTTATATCTTGGTACTATTCTTTGCTTTGAAATCTATTTTGTTGGCTATATTAATAACACTTTAGCTTTCTTTTTATTAGTGTTGGCACTGTATATATTCTGTGCATTTACTTTTAAATTTATTTGCATCTTTACATTAAGAATGAGTTTCTTGGAGGCAACAGAGATCAGTCTGCTTTTTATGTGCGTGTTTAGACCATTTACATTCAATATAATTTTTGATATGTTTTACCCAAATATATCACATTACTATTGCTTTTCTATTTGTAAACCATTAAGCCTTTTCTCCCTTTCTTCTGTTTCTAACTTCTTTTGAATTAATTTCATATGTAATCATTCCATTTAGTCTTTTTGGGGGGAGGCCATAGTAGATATAACTGTGTTATTTTAATTTATGTTGTGTTATTTTAGTGTTGCTTTAATGCTGATGGAATATAACATTGTATCATGGTCTACTTTTAAGTAATATTGTATGACTTCATTTGTAGTAAAAGAATCAGACAACGGTATACATCCATTTCTCCACTTCTGGACTTTATGCTATTGTTGCCATATATTTTGTTTCAACTCATGTTATCGATGTCAAAATATGTTGCTATTATTTTTGCTATAGACCAATCACTTATCTTTTAAAATGATTTAAGTAAAATAAAATAGTAATTTTATCATTTTCCCACAAAATTCTTATTTTGTGTGACTTAAACAATAGAAATTTATTTTCTCATGATTCCGGATAGTAGTCTGAGGTCAAGATGTCAGCAGGTTTAGTTTCTTCTGAGACCTTCCTCATGTACATGTAGATGGCCATCTTCACCCTGTGTCTTCACCTGGTCTTCTCTTTTCTTTTTTTTTGGTCTTCTCTTGATGTCTGTTTGTGTCCAAATTTTCTTGTCTCATAAAAACACCATTCATGTTGATTTAGGGTCCACCCTAATAACTTCATTTTAAGTTAATTACCTCTTTTAAGACCCTACCTCTAAATACAGTCACATTCTGAGGTACTGAGGCTAAGACTTGAGCAGATGAAATTATGAAGAATACAGTTGATTCATAACACAAAACCATATGAATTTTAGAATAAATTTGTTATAAAACAAAAAGACACCTGGGATTTTTATGTGGATTGTGTTGAATCTGTACCCAAATTTGGGGAATATTGCCATCTTACTATTGTTTTCTGATCCAGAGCACAGGATGTGCTTCCATTTATTTAGATGGCCCTGTAATTTCTTTCAAGAATGATTTGTAGTTTTTAGCATACAAGTCTTGAGCTTGTTTTGTTAAGTATTTTTCTAAGTAATTTCTTCTTCATGCTATTGCACATGACACTGTTGTCTTCATTTTACTTTTAACATTTTTTATTGCTCATCTATAGAAGTACATTTGATTTTGTATATTGAGCTTGTATTCTGTAACTTTACTGAGATTATGCTAATTTGTGTGCAGGTATGTTTGTGTGTGTTTTTGCATATGTGTATTATTTAGAATATATAATGTCATGTCATATACAAGTAGAAATAGTTTTAATTCTTTCTTTTCTATTTGAATGCCTTTTATTTTATTATCTTGCCTAATTTCCTTGAGGAGAAGTACCAGTACAATGTTAAATAAAAGTGGTGAGAGCAGACATCCTTGTCTTGTTCCGTATCTTAGGAGGAAACTAGTCTGCCTTGGAACCTTCGCCCTAAATGTGAGCTGTGTTAGGGTGATTGGAGTCCAACATTGTTGGCCTGCCCTCTTTTTGTGGGCATAGTGGGGGAAGTGAGCCCTGGGTCTCTTAATTACATTTGCTGACATGGAGCTTTTGCAACAGAGCTACTTAGTGTAAGAATTTCTGCTGTGCTGTCTCTTCCAGGGTGCCCACAAAATTCTTTTATGTTGCTTTTTATTTTTTGTCTATATATAGGCTTCCATTTAATTGTTCCGAAGAAATTCCTGTAACATTTACTTTTGTGTGGGTCTCCTGATGAATGAGTTCATTCAATATTTGTATGTCTGAAATTTTTTAATTTTACCTTTGTCTTTTAAATGTATTTTCATTGACTAAAGAAAACTAGGTTGATTTTTTTTCTCTTTTTTTGAATTTTTCTTTTCTGTACTTAAAGATGTTTCTCCACTCCCTTACTATCTTGCATCATTTTTAACAAGAAGTCTGCTGTCACTCTTAGGCATTTTCCACTAGACTTATGTGTCTTTTTTCTCTGGTTACTTTTAAGATGGTCCTTTATCACTGATTTTAACAGTTGAATTATGGTAGGTATTAATGTAGTTTTCTTCATGTTTATTGTGCTCGGATTTCATTGACCTTTTTGAAGCTCAGTGCTTCACATTTTCATTAAATCTTGAAAACTTTCATGTATATCTTCAAATACTTTTTTATGTCTCCCTTTCCTTCTTTTTGGATACTTTAAGTACACACACGTTAGGCCTCTTGAAGTTGTCCCACAATACTGATGCTCTGTTCATTTTATGTTCTTTTTTTCCTCTTTTTTGTTAATTTTGGACAGTTCTATTTTCATGTCTTCAAGTTTACTGATCTTTTCTTTGGCAATACCCACTCTGCCTTAAATTTTGTCCTATGTATTTTTCAGCTCATATACTGTAGTTTTACTCTCTAGAAGTTGTATTTGGGCATTTTTAATATCTTTTGTGACTCTTAACATGTTCATGTATTCCTTTAGCTTCTTGAACTTCTGGAAAACAGCCGCAATAACTATTTTAATATCATTGCCTAGTCTATCATCTGCGTCATTTCTGTGTCAATTTCACTTAAATGATTTTTCATTTGATTTCATATTTTCCTGCTTCTTTGAAAGGTTGGTTGTCAGACATTTGAATTTTACTTTTTAAGCTGTAAAATATTTTGATATTCCTATAAGTATAATTGAGCTTTTACCTGTGATACAATACAATTACTTAGTAACAGTTTGATACTGTTAAGTATTGCTCTAAAGCTTTGTTAAGTTGAACCAGAACTGTATTTAGTCTTGGGCTAATTGTCCATCCTTTCTAACCCTTTTTCCAATACTCTACCCAATTCTCCATGAGACATAAGTTTTTCCATTATGCCTGTTGAGAACAAGAAGTATTTCATGCCCTGTATGAGTTATTGATCCCTCTAATCTTTTCTGGTGGTTCATTCCTCAGTTCAGGGTTGCTTCTTCACACACATGCACTTATCAGTACTCAGGTGAAGACTCAAGGGGACTCTGTAGATCTCCTAGGTTTTTTTCAATACAATTCTCTCTCCTTTAGAGAGAGAATTGTATCCTGCAAACTCTATCTACCTTGATAACCGTAGATTCTTGGCTTTATTTCCACAATTTAGGGAGATCACTTAGACCCACTTGGGTTTCTCCTGCTGATGCAGAGGGCACAAACAAACTTGTTTGTTTCCTGTTTCTTAAAGATATCTATATTTTTTGGCCAATGTCTTGAAAAAACATTGCTTCATATTTTTAATCTAGCTGTTTAGTTGGTCAAGTGGAAGGGTACATATGGTCCATGTTACCCTATCTTTGTTAAAAGTGGAAATCTTAGTGATAATCTCAGCTAGAAATATTATTAGCTGGAAATAGCAAAGCTCTCTATTTTCATTAAAATATACAACACTAATAAAGGAATATTAGAAATAGTGGGCATAATGTGTGTTTATTTTATTCCCCCAATAGTGTAATCTAGTGATCCAGATGGCCCATTGGTTCAGTGGTCCAGGCCCTCTTAGAGCATGTATTCAAACTTTTGTTTCCGAAAGTATTAATGGAGAATAGATAATACATTTCACAGAAATGTTTGGTCTAATAAAGTAATTATTGCCTACCTCACTTTAAAATATTACAACATTTATATAATTTAATTGATTGCATTAATACAAAGATGTCTTAAAAGGCCAATGATGGAATGGCATTTCCAAAAGATTATGTAGTCAAAACTGAAGAATGTCAGATTCTAGTTCATTGCTCTGTATTACCCAGCTGTGTGAGTTATAAATACCTTTCAAAAAATTGTAAACTCTTTGAGTCAGGAATAGTGCCCCATCACTGTATAACCTCTTCACCCACTACACTGTTTTACCAAATTGATTGTTAAAATAATTTTTGTTTAACTCTCTAAAACTCTAAATGTCTCAGTTTTCAATTAAATGAGGGACTAAACTTGATGATACCGTAAGTGTGGTTGCAGCTCTAAAAATGGGCCTACAGCTAACTATGCGTCTGTAGATGGGACACCCCTCGAATATATATGATCAGGTTCTTCTTGTTTTTTTTTTTTTTTTTTTTTCTTTGTGAAGAAACTGAATTTCTTTAATGTTTCCATATAGTATAGTATAATAGGCAGTTTCCTTTTTCCTATTTCCTTTTTTATTTGAAAGAAAGCAGAAGACTAAGATGGTCGTGTTCATTTGTGTTGTTTGCCCACTATTTCTGGCTATGATTCTTCTGCACTATATAGGATTGCACTTCCTGGGCCCTCATGCCAGGTGAATAGTTCCAACCAGCTATTTGTAAGCAGAGAGAACTATGTTGTTTTAGAGAGAGACCATTTAATTACCAGCTTGAGACCCATCACTGTTCTCATTGACCTCTGGCACAGTGATCGACAGTGGTCCAAATGTTGGCTGTTCTCAGTGACAACAGGCAGAGCCCTCTCGCAAACCAGTGATGAATAAGCAGAAGATGCAAGAAAGAGAATATTCACTTTTTTGAGTCATTGGGATTTAGGGTTATTTATGACCATAACGTAACACCCTGACTGATCTGTTTAATATAAATAGATAGAAAGATCCAGTAAAACAAAAACTAAAGTCATACTTTAGATAAGCTAACAGAATGATCTAAGCATTAAAATATGCAAATACTTTCATTCAAACATTCTAGTCAAATCTTGCAGTCTGAAAATTTGAATTTTTAAAATGTGAGTTTTGACACTGTGTCCAAAACTAAATACTCAGGCTTAGGCAGTGAAAGAATGTTTATGAAGGTCTTAAGAACCTTAAATGCAAGTTTACCTAAACGCTAACAGTATAAAGGTTGACATTCTTGCATGAACAATAAAATATCTCTTTTAGACAAAAAAAAAAATCACAAGTCTAGTACTTACTTCATATATCTCTATTTTTTAAAAAAATTGGGTTATTCCTATAGTCAGAAGAACCACTTATTTTTTGTGAAACCAATGAAATTATGAAGACAAATTAACGTAACTCTGAAAGGAATGACAGTTAAGTATGTTTAAAATAAACAATGCTGTTAAACTAAATCTAAATATTTCAGTTTATTAAATGCCAATAGAGAATATCAGAAAATGAGTGTGTTCTATTTTGGGGAAACTTAGAAGCCTATGAGAAATTTGCTATTGAATTTTGTTTTCATTACTGTGAATAGTTTAGCAGAATGTTTACAGACTGATTTGGGTTTTTGTCAGCTTTTAAAATGCCTTCATGATTTGTCATTTCTCACAAGTAGCTTTTTAAGAATTTAAACTATTTCTTTCATCTCTCTGGTGCATTTGAGAATGTTTTTTCCATTCATTTAGATAAATTGTTACTTAACAGAGGCATGTCCTCATCTCTGAGCCATTCCTAAACTCCAAGTTAATTTTATGTGAAGGCTTATTTGAAAATAATACAGCAATATGAAATGAAATAATACAGGCATCTTCACCCATATTCCTATAAATTTAATGCAACAAATGTTTTAAATTGTCCCTATTTTCTTTTTATAAATTTGCTGCCTATAAATTTGTAACCATAAGCATACAAATTGTCTGACTTCATTTTACTTATTTCTTCAACACAGTGCCACAGTGCCACATTGTCTTCCCATTTCACAAATTTCTCATTCTCAGCCTGACTTGAGATTAAATTTAAAATACACAGGTTGCAGATTCTTAATAAAACCCTGGATACTCTTCAATATTTCTAGTAACAATGAGAAGCAATCATCTGGACCACAACTTGGCCAATCCAATGGCTGACTTTGAGAGTGAATTCAGTTTCCTTTGGAGCAGCTTAAGTGCTAGAATACCTAAGTATAATTTAATCAGTTCAGGCACCATCACAAACAGGCTGATTTTCCTTAGAGTAAAAATCAGATCAGCACCCTCATTATTTTTGCCCACAGTATTAACAGTCTCTAATCTTTTTTCCTTTCGTTTCTGCTGTCTTCGGTGCATCATTTGCCCGGATGCCAGAGGAATATGTAAACGTGATCCTATCTTCCTCATCATTAACAATATGTGAAATACTTCACGTTGACTTCAGGCTAATGTCCAGATTTCTTAGAATCACTTCAAGATCATACATGATCTGTTCTCACTATACAGACTCATCTGTAAAGACTTCCCTAATTCTTTCAGACAAAGTTAACCATACTTCCTTTGGGCTTTTCATTGCCAGTGTACCATCTATTATGTCACTTGTCTCATTTGAGTCTAATTATTTTATATATTTGTCCACTGGTCTGTGAATCCTTAAGGGAAGAAACCGTAATTTATTCATCTATGTATCATAAGTGTCTCTCACTTTCTCTCATGCAGTTCCCATCTCTCCTAGTTCCCCAGCTCCTTCCACAGGTAAAACAGTAACTGTTAAAGTAGCAACAATAACAGCAACAGTAATAATGATAGTATTTATCAAACTCTTGCTATTATCAGATGTAATACTGTACTAAGTGCTTTGTATGGATTATCTATTTAATTCTTATTACACATTATGAAGAAGGTATAACTTTTTGCTTCTTAATTGCTCCACATGAGAAAACTAGCCTTATAGTAGTTAAATAACTTGCCCGTGTCACACAGGTAGTAAGTGGCAAAGCCATCATTTAAAGCTCTATAGTCTAATGTATAAAGTGTGATTTTTCAATATTTCAGGAATAATTATAAGCACAAAATATGAGTTTTCAGTGTGGTCTAATTGAAAAAAATTAATTACAGACATCTATGTAAAGAAGGTAACTTTACTACTAATAGTCTACTAATTAGATTAAGGCTATTTTTAATGTAATTTGTGTACATGATTTTATGTGTACACACTGTACATATAAAAATAGTCCAGATAGCTGTATTTCATAGGCATAGTGTAGACTCTGAACAGAGCATCAGTGATAATTAAGAAGTTCAAAGAAAGAGTAAAATGTACCTGTGACAGATTTTTTTAATTATTTAAAAATGTCTCCAGGTGTAACAAACTACAAGTTTCATAACACTACAGAAATAATTGTGTTTCTTAGGGAATTTTGACAGTCACTCTGTATTCAAGGGACAGTTCTTGCCAAGTGTAGTATAATTTATATGCCTATGTCTAAGATTGGGTTCCCTTAAAGAAGACTCTGAGACAGATTTGTCTACAGTACTTTTAAAGAGGTAATCACAGAGTGAACCTGGGGAAGGAGGGTGAAGAAGTAAGACAGGGAAGGGAAAGCAGCCAGTAAAAGGTGCCTGGCCTGATGCTTATCCTTGTGGGCAACTGAGGCTCCATCTCACTGGAAAACCCTGGGAGATGTTATAGAAAACACCATAGGACTGCTTATTCCCTAACTTCATTGCTTCATACTTGCTATAGGGGCATTCATTTTTTTTTTTTTCCTTAACATCTTTATTGGAGTAAAATTGCTTTACAATGGTGTGTTAGTTTCTGCTTTGTAACAAAGTGAATCAGCTATACATATACATATATCCCCATATCTCCTCCCTCTTGCGTCTCCCTCCCACCCTCCCTATCCCACCCCTCTAGGTGGTCACAAAGCACCGAGCTGATCTCCCTGTGCTGTGCGGCTGCTTCCCACTAGCT